>JTDE01004795.1:29993-49132 GCA_014338405.1 Paragonimus skrjabini miyazakii
TACAATCATGACAGCCGGAATGCGAATGTTTGTCCAGGTGAAGATGTGCGCCACTGACAATCTCTGAGGAGAACGAGATTTGAGTCTAGTGTTTCAGTTGGAAAAAGTCTGGTTGGAAAGTCTATTTGAGTGTGAAAACTGTGACCAAGCGTTAGTGATAGTCAGTCTACATCATCCAGTCATCTGTAGTCAGATAAAAGTTTATTGATGTTGACAATAAGCAATCATTCCACTAGAAACTGCCGTACGACAACTCGCACAGTGTAACAGATGTTGTGTTATAGAATGTTTCCGTTATGTCACACATCAAGACATCAATGGCCCAAATAAACCTACTACTGGATCATCCCTGTTACAATCGTGTATGCAGTCCGACAGATTGATTTACGACCCGAGATGGATAAAACGTGAACACTGAACGTTTATCGAGAACGATACAATAGTTCTCAATATATTTGGTAGGCAATTACTATACAGAGCATCCAGGACGGAGAGCCAGTCAGACGCACGACCATACATAGTTTACCGTGGAGCTAGAAAGAATCGGATTACAAGGGTTTCAACAGGCAAACGGAGTAATGTAGTCTAGATGGAGTAAGAACATACAGGCATTCGGTTTGACTGGTTAATGGGAAGAACATAGAATCATCCATCCGACATTGAGTCTGCCTCAGGAAACGTGGATCGAAACATTCCAGCTCTACCTCGACCAGCTGACGCTCTGTGGATTTGCATAACCTAAGAGATGATAATACCCAGGACCTTGAATCGAACATTATTGCACGATTTGTTTAGTCTGTTTCGTTAGGAAATGTGCCGCCTAATAATAAACTAATTTAAGTCGCATGGAAAGATGGGTGTGATGACAATTTCCTCTCTATTATTGACCTGTTACCTGCGACAATTGAAATAATGTGTTGACTCAAGTTAGTGTGCCTCAGATCGCCCGAAATTTGTAATCAGTTCATCTAGTCAGAGGAATGCTCCCCGCCAAAAGTGAAGCAATACCGGAATGCCCACAACTGTAACTTGTCTCACACAGTCTCAGTTAAATCTGTAACCTCAAGGAACGGTGTCAGTTGCCACTCTAACAATCAAGCATGGTACTTCCAGGCTAAACGAAAACATTTTCAGATACAACAACATGACACAATCAAGAGAAGGCATGAGGTCCTATGACTTTTCATAACTTTTACATCAGTGATGTTTCTGTCCTGATCGACTGTTGCTCGTTCTGTATTAATACTGTGCCCGGTTCTGTTTGTGTTCACCATGTGATGTGTGCATCCCACAGGAATAACTCGATTCGAGTTTGGTGATTCAATAAAGATCTAAAAATAGCTTAGAATCACGAGACAAACGATTATCACCGCTATAGTGAAAACCTATCCCAGTAGCCTAATTTGTACATTTATATGTTGTATCTTTCATTCACACCCTGCTTGAGAAAATAAAACATTGTAAGTCTGATCATTAACGTTATGAATCTTAGAGTACAAGTAAAATATGTACGGACATCACATGGACGAATTACTACGAATGTTTCAATCATCAATAAACTGTGACCTAACTGTGTATGGGGCCAATTTATTTTCGTTGGATTCTTTCAATAAATCTTCATCGGGAATCTGTAGTCAGTTACCTGTCTGTAATAAGATTGAATAGGGCCAAGACCGTAGTCCAATTTCTGCCTTACTCTCAAAATGATGGGTCCATTACGATCGCGGTGTTCATAATCATCATAACAGCCATGAGTCTGACCAAAAGGTATTGTGGCTCGGGCCGCCGTTCACCTCAACTGTGACGTGGAATATCTTAGAAGAAAACGTTACTATGAAGGTTGAACATTATTAAAACAAGACTAAGCGGAAGAACTAGAAACGGTATGGATACAGGTACGCCATTGACTGCGACACATCGCCATCTCGGATAGCGTCTCTAACCAGCTGTCCGAGTGATCACGAGGACCCCATCGAGGCAGGCGACACCTACCCACTTTGCTCAATGGAGCAGTCAAGGTCTTCATATTTTGTGACCACGTTGTTGCTTGACCACCACGTAGTTTGACCCAACCGTTGGTGACCTCAGCATATAATGCCCGGTAGGGTAAACGATTAGATGACATACGGAGTACGTGTTATTCATGTATGTGTATTCATTCATTCTAAAGGATCACATACAGACAGAATAATTTGGTACGGAAGGTAAAAAATGAATGAATTTCTAAAGGAAACGAAATATGCACCGGAGTACCGACATTATAGATCGGTATATTACTACTATCATTATGATATTAATAATAGTATTATTGGATAAATCTGAGAACAGACCAAGTGCCAAACTAATACCAAGGAACACACAGATTAAGGAGATAAACCCAAAAGCTAAAATGTAGAGTAAAGAGGAAGCAAAAGAGGAGGAAAGTTTCTATCAGTTTTGCGTTACACACGAATTCAAGATATTCATTTTAGTTACAGTTTGTTGTTTTTCTTCTTCTTTGGAAACAATTTTAAATACTAACGGCTACATAGGGTTAAAATAATAATTTAACATATCTGTCATTAATTACGACAAACAGACCTAATCCTTCAATGGTTCTCGCCAGCTACATGATATATTGTTAACCTCAACTGGAAAATCGGGTAGTATCAACAGAGACCATGAGGTATCCATCGTACTGTTTATTACAAACCCATTAGGGAAGCTTAAATATTGCGTGGTATGATAGATGTTGGTTAGGCATACAAATGATATATCCCAGTCAGTCTAACCGATGGGTTGTCCCAAACACACGTTGGCACACTTTCTTGTTGTTCGTGTGATGTAAGCAGCACACATGGGCACTGCTTGGTGCTGAATCATGAACTGTTCGCTGCATTAATAAGCCTGTGAGAATCAGAGTTATATATATCTGATAGTATGCCGGTTTACTGGATGGAAAAGGAACCGTCAACAAAGCTTTCATAGGGATCTGTACGGGTCGTTCGCGTATCATGAGTTGATTTTGGGTTAATCCCAATACACTAAAAATCAACGAAATCTCACTTACCACGCTGTAGTTATATGGAACGGGATAGCAAAACTGCTTCAATGTCTCCAACCGAGGCGAGTGGGTAGGATGAATACTCTTTACAACTATTCATGTCTGAAGATTTAGTTGAAACATTTCTGCCACATATACAGTATGGTAAACAGACTCCGTACTGGTCAGCATGATTTGAAAGTTATTCCAGTACTGAATTACAGGCTTTTCTGTCACGACTTAATCTGTGTTGACCGACTTTGAGAATTTCAGCCACCTGGTATCATGTTTACCCACTTGCCACTCAGCTGGTGAAGATTCTACCACTGACCTTGAGCTGGGCGTCCATTCTCATGCACAACCTGGTAGCCTGAGCTGTTTTGACGTCCATTCAACTGGTACCATTAGTGTACTGGGTTTGACAGGTTTGTTGAGCTCAAAAGCACTTTATCCCATATATCCGTCCTCCTTTAGGACGTAGTGCTATGATGTGTTCGGCGGACCAAGTTATTGTCACCTGAACTTTTAGCTCCGAGGCTTTATTGGGTTTAATTCTTTTCAGTCCCTCAAACTTAGTTGTTTAAAGCATTAAAAGAAAGCTGTTACGAACAAAAATAACTCTGTTAGATATACATTTAAAGTATTGTGAGGAAGAGGAAGTATTTCATTTTGCCTTGAAAATTTATTGTATTGATTGGATAATTAGATATCTGTTTCTTGTATTTGCCCGACATCCTGACTCGGATCACATTCTGATTCAGGGTATTTCAAGTCTTGCTAAATTAAATGAAGGATAGATTTAAATGAGTTTGATTCATTAAATCCTTCAATCTAATTTCCGTTTACCTTAACTATATGATATGTGTGTTTCAGTTCATCAAACCACACAACACAATAACAAGGGTGTTGTGCTGTGTGTGTGTGTTATCCGATTGTGTGAACATACTGGACAAAGTCTGATACTTAAAAATAATGAGAAATGATCAAAAACGTTGACCACAAGCTGAAACTGGCAACAGCTAAAAAAAGGGCTATTAACACAAGCTAAAAGCAATGATGAGATGACGAGATCATTCATGTTAAGACTTTGAAAATAGATCCTATATATTCAGATTTGTTTCATGTCAGAGTCTACCAAAACATGTTACCCAAACCACTGGAGCCTGGTGGACATACTGCAAAGATGTTGTTTGTTTTAGATGATAGTCCCATACTCAGGAGTTCATAGTCGACTTGAAGTGATAAACGAAGTCTATGAGTAGTAAACGTCTCAGAGTGTTAACAGTATCCATCTCACTGCTCGGCCAGCAAAATGAACTCTGGAATTGTGACCTGATCGACATGTCTGAATCGTGAACTTGTCGATTGGAAGTAATATGACATTTCCTGTCTGTTTTCTCAAATTCAGTGAGCTGCTTGAGCAGTATTCACAGGCAAATGTGTAGTTTATTCGGTTACGCTTATTGTAAGATCATTAGTGTGAGAGTTAACACATACATTTCATAGCCAAAATGTTTGGTATACAGATCTCGAGTCAAACGAGGGTATACACTGTTGATAAACTCCAAATAGAAGTGAGGCTTAAGTTTTGTGTTTTTATCCGAAAAATGGATATATAAGATGGTATCTAATGGTTGCTTATTTGCTTAAAGCAATCATCAACAGACAAGCATCTGAAATTCCTGAAATCAGACAACACAAGTGTGGACGTCAACGTGGCTTCTGATATTAACAGTCCGTAAATTCAGTCTTTATCAATCTGCTTCTTGTTTGTGTCACACAGTAAGGGTTTGTCTGATTGTAAAACTACACGGCTACCTTGTCAATAAGTCAGTTCTTGTACTACTATAACGTCTAGTTTGATCTTTCAAGGCATGAATTCTGCCTGGTGAAACTTCGATTTTGTGTTCACAATCAGTTACATATCCACATGTGACCAGACTGTTTGGAATGCTACCCCTTAGAACATTATATGAGTTGCGTCTTTTACTTGATTTATTCTGGTTTGTCAAGGGAACTAGTTGCTTTAATCAGTGCTATGAATACCAGAGCCTTAGTTTTCCTATGTGAATATCCATTGACAAGTTTAGTGTACCAAATAGAGCTGCAGCATGCTCGTAACGTTGTGTTATTCTCCATCCATTTATCAATAACATGTTAAACACGATGCCCAAATTGTTTGACTTCATTCGTACTAAATTTGGTGCGAATATCCTACGACGGTGGCAAAACTTTATGGACACCCAAGTTGGTATACGCTCTGGAGGAAGCCACACCATGATAGGTTCCTTCCATACCCTATTCTTGCATATATTCATGCATACCAAGGGGTAAGTTAACCACTTTCTTAAAATTCACCATTGAACTGCAAATTCCGGAAGCTTCAATCTCCAGTAAACTAGAAGTTCTAAGGATTCCCATTGGTTGGGTAAATACTGAGATTGTACAGTCGAACGGATGGATTCCTCTGGGAAAACAACTAAACTGTCATTGTGCATGAAGTATTTTGTTTGTTGACACATTATTTTATTAAACGCTAATATCCCGGTTATGTTTGTGCTTCAGAGAAGAGTACGGCAAAATTCCAAGAATGGTCAGATCACTGAAATAATTTTACAGACTGTGCGACCCAACTCGTTTTTGAGTGTGAGTCACCATCTCGTGGAGCTAGCTATAGTCATGTTTTCCAAAAAACCACTTTAATATACTACCTTCCTGTCCCCGGTCCATTCATACTTTGGTCAGGATATATCAATAATGAATCAAAAAGAACAGAATCTCGCTCAATAGATCTTTCGTATAACACAAGGCATCGTGTTCTACCTTCAACTAGTTAATCAGTAGCATTTTTGTAACATTCTTTATGCATTACTTCTCTAAATGAGTAAAGCAAGTTTCAAGTTGAGTTTTGTAGTACATGTAGCGGAAGCTAATCAGATGGTTCTTCGTTTATCTCATTGAAATAAAACTCTGCTGAGTGTTTACATGGATCGACTTTCTAAATGGTAAAATCGGCCAGAGCTTATGAGTACAGTAGATACCCGCATTTTCGGAATACAATCATTACTGTAGACTTTAAACTGATAATTTTACGCGATCCATCAACTGAACTGATTGCTCACCATAACATTTACTTTGATATGCCTATACTGTAAAGTTTCTAATGAGGATTACGTCAAAATTCCATTAAACCTGCGTGATACTACTTCTTTGAAGGGGGGGCGGGTGTATTGAAAGTTGTTCCTTTGATGCATCAACAAAAATATGCCGGTTCAGTTCAGTACGCGTGACCAATGAGTCAAGTTAGGCAAGACTTGTATTAAGTCACACTTGTACTAGACCTGTCTAGTGAATTCTAGTACATCCCAGCAGTTTTCAAAGGCAGTCTCAAGTGAGTCAGGGTAGGTACAATATGTTACCGTTCAAAGACTCAAATTCCTTGGAAAACTAAAACTATCTCATATTATGCCGGACCGGAACTTATACTGTGGTCATCGTCTATGTGAGAATAGTGTGCCAATCACAGTGCCAGTAACCTCATGAAATAAGCAACACCAAGAGTTCATATCCAAAACCACAACTCCAACCTCATGTGAGCAGTGTTTATATTGAAATCATTCGGATGATAAAAAAATTTACAGACTCTTTCGTATCTTGAATTCTTATGCAATAATCTGGATCGGACTAATCTACTGATGATACTATAACCAAAATTCCTGATATAAAGTTCCGGACTAGATGAACACGGACAGTGAATGAGTGCTGTTTAGAAATTAAATAACTCGTGTGAAGGTGGCCACCTCTGAAGAAAATAAAATATTACTTTCACATATAAGTATGTGTGTAGCAACCAAGTAATCTGCCCTGATATTTTGATTGGAAAATGTTAGGTGATACAGTACCTTCTGCAGACCACAGAAAACTTGTTCGTATCGGTCAGTGTCACACCTGATCTAACGTGAAAGTTCATTTGGCTATGATTTTACTACAGAGTAAGATAGCATGGTACTTTGGATATATATCTAGGGCGAAATGCAGTTATGCTCAAATTTCCAATTTCGTAACCAAGTTGGTATCCCATATGAGTCACAGACAGTACTCAGTAAACGAACAATTGTTTTCGACTAGTAACACAAAAGGAACTCCAAGTTGTCTGTTAGAGGAAACCAATTTCAGAGACATAAACCCAATGCAATACAAAATCAGACAGGATAAGTTGATCTGGATCGCAACATCTTATCATGCGCTCATTCCATCCGAGAGCTTTAGTTTCTCAAGAACAACTTACTAACGGTGTTGTAACCGCTCTTGTCATTTGCTTCAATCTGTAGAAAGGTCGCCTGGTTAAGACAGGATTTCAACATCACAAATTATTCACCTGTACCGTGAAATTATTTACTCGCTTGAACTTGAGAATCGGAAAAACTTGCTCAGGACACAGTAATCAATAAATCACAGTTGCTCTGTTTTTGTCTACAATCAGACACTTTTTGTAAATGCTACAACCTGGGTGGTAGCTGATTACAAGAAGAGCATTTGTGGAAACATGGAGGTACTTTTGGTGAAACAAATAATACATGGTTCATAACTTTATTTGTACTCGAAAGGATCTTTTCAACTGTTCGCATGTAATTAAGAGGCGATACATTCAAGTTTTCTGACTCAGTAAAGCTTGCCCTTGGTTGGTACCCTGAACTAGCTCACATATGTGACTCAGTGTCTCCCACTCTACAGTGGTGGGGTCTCATTTGTAATACAAGTGGATGCTACAGTCTCCATTTTTGAGAACGATAATCCTGTAATTATAATTCAAAATACAATTTATAAACAGCCTTGAGAGGCGAACTTTGTGCAGTACGTACTCCTTCATTTTAAATGATGATGTCCCGCCCAAACTATTCGATAAAAACGCATGGTCAGGTCCGGTTAACATCTGCTAATCGACTCAAGTTTGGTATGGAAGGGGCACGTGTAACTCGTTGAATTGTTATGTATACACAAGCTAAATACTCACTCACTCAAAGTGGATATAGTAATCGGTACCGGTCATCTACGTGACCCGTACTGAATACTGCTCGTTTAACTAATCGTTATTTACTCATAGGCAATTCGGCAGATATAATAATTTAGACGAGACCCAATTACGAAAAATGTAGACTTCAGTTGGATTCGAACCAGCGACAGAAACAACATGCCTAGACGCGGCAAATGCTCCACCAGCCAAGCTACGAAGCCGCGCCGGAAGTCCAGAATTTTCACATTTGGACATGATTACTCGATCATTCAACTGTGTCATATGGAATTCAACAAATGATCCAAGAATTTGACTACCCAAGCAAGATTTCTAGATCAGTTCATGCTGGAATCTACCAACGTTACTGGTACTCATCACCAAGGCCGCATATGAATGTTTGTCTACTCCAATAACCGACAAGTTTTCTATCAGCCGAGCTGCGAAGTCATGCTTGAACTCAGAAATCCCAGTTTAACTCAGTTAACTATCTAACTCATATGGAACTATACAACGCCATTGTTGAACAGTAAAGGTGTATTACTGACAAGTAGTGTAGCAGATTTGTTAATTTAAAAGAGACTATTTGCGAAGACTTTGGGCTTCGGTTGAATTCAAAGCAATTGTAGAAATAACGTCCAAAGACGCGGCACGTGCTGAACTACAAAATCTTGCCGGAGGCTCAGGAACTTTGAGTTTAGACTCCGTCATCTACCCATCTCATTTTGTTTTACAGAATCCCTCAGCTGATACAGCAGATTGACTTCCCAAGCAAGATTTTCTAGGCAGTTCGTACTTAAACCTACCAACATCATTGTTCAAAATGAACTTGTCTTACGGATAAGCAGTGTGGTTTGAATGTAGCCGAAGCCCAGATTTTTCGCAGTTCCACCCCTTCCAATTGGTCACACCTGCCAAACAACTTATCCGTAATATTTCAGGTGTTTAGTTGACGCCATGAAAACAGTAACTTTAGCCCGACTGAGATGTCCAGATCACGGGGTTATCGGTTGGATTGAACACAGTGCTTTTGTTTATCCCCTTTCAAAATGATTGACGAAGCTGAACACTATTCACACTACATTGCGGTCGGGTGTTTGCACTGTAGTCTTACAAACACGACGGCCGGAGTGTGACTTTTGATCCTGACGAGAGTATGCACAACTGATGAGCTCTTATAGGAACAAATCAGGGTCTAGTGCTTCCTTTCGAAGTAAGCTAGCCGAAAGACTTATCTGAGTGCGAAAGCTCTGATCTGATTGGTGTTCAATCTGAAATAATCTAAACCCCTCCAACTTCTGTTAATGATTGTCATTAGTACTCCAGTCAGGTCTGGTAACCGTTTGCACTAATGTCCTTCTGCTCAGGGCACAAGGACCAATACAAGCTGGTGATTACATTTACATCCCACGATATAACTATCCAGTGTTTTGCGGGCAATTACGCAATAAAATTTCCTAAAGCGTCTGGTTCTACCATCCACTTATCTGACATAGTTAATCCCCACCACAGAAGACTTAGATTGAAAATCACTAATTCTATTCGAAGCAATTAAACACTTGCGAAACTGACCGTTACTGCTAATATGTTTACATCCTAAAAGTATTAGGAGAATAACAGCCACCTGTAATAGGTAGCTATTATCCTGGAAAGTATGTGAGATGATTGGTTGGGTTTGACCTAGTAGACTGAATATTAGAAAAAGTCAAATATCAGGTTTGAAACGAATACATTTGTGCTTATAAACAATCTCGAGGCTCTTTCGGGAGTGTCAGTATGTTGTACTGAGTTTTCTCAGAGGAATTGCTCAAGGTGATCAACTATACCTAACTGAGACAAATGTACAGTTTACCAACTAATACAAGTTTCGAGTGATAATAAATGTGGTTATCTTGGATAGTTTGATGGTGATTATTTGAAACGCTAGAATAGTGCCTAATGATGAACCTTCCTTTCTTTATTCATGCCCAATTTCAATGTGGTTTGAAGCAAGTGAAATCTCATAGATATCCTAGTGGATATTGATGGTACTTGGTGACGAACAGACCCTTCATCTGGAAGACAACAATGCATGGAGACGACAATGGTATGAACAGAGAATAAAAGATGAGATACTTTGATGTGAAACCCGATGATAAACAAACATTAGCATTTCAGGGGTACATTCACAGTTATTGACTGCAATGAACTTGTCATAATAAATGACAAACGAAATTCGTATTTTTATGTCTACACAATACGAAATCTTTTGTTATCACATATTAGGTCACGTATATCAAGGAGATTCAGTTTTCAAGGAAAGAACGGACCTAGAAATGTATCCACAACGTGTTGGAGTAGCTAGCCCCTATTGAATAAACCCAGATGAAAATATCGGGAGCATATTTACGTGACAATCATACAAAAGATACCAATATATACTAATAAGGTGACTGAGCTGAATATTGTTGTATTGCAAGAATAGCTTAATCTGAACTCAACTTTAAACTATGACAAAGAGACTTTTTCTAGAGAAGCGGAACAAACAATCCTTAATAAATGTCACCCATGAAGAGAAAAAATCATAAATTTTTCGATAGTTTTTTTCCGAGCAAGCTTAATAGCAGTTTTTCAATACGTAATATACACCGCAGTTTTGACTCCAAAAACAAGTGTGACTGATCCAAAAGGAACGCAGATATTGAACCACAAAAATCGACCAGTCAGATATGTGAGTATTGCGTTAGAAATGAGATAATATTATAGTTAACCTAGTTCTTGTTAGGTGACCTTCTGTTATGATCTCTGCAACGTGAGATTCAATTTGACATCTAAGCCCAATACTACATCTGATTTGAAACTGTAACCCTACGTCCAGTGAACTAGACATAGCAACTCCGACTACTTCTTGCCAAAGCATAGTTTGGAACAATTCAAAACCAGAAACTTAGTAAACTCTTCATATAGCCTGTGTTTGGCTTGATTTTTCCTCTATCTCTATTGCCTTCTATTTACTACATCCTCCAATAAACACAATGTTATACACTACAAGCGTTTTTATTAATGATCATGTATTGCGTAGAAAGATTGAACTTGTCAATAAAAGTCATACTCTACAAATTCCTAAACATATTACATTCTTTGTAAAGATGAACAGTTTGAAGACAACTCATGTCCTTCAGACTGGTTGTCCTATCCAAAATGTGCTCGAACGAATAATCGAATGTATTACCTATAATCCTCCACTCGTCTTCATAACCGATGAATGAACATTGGAAATCTATCTCTATTGAATTCCTTATAAGGAATATTTGTTCTAATTTATTATGACTCGTGTGTTACCATATTAACTTCACTCTTCTCAGAGTGTAGTTGTTGAATGAGTATCGTTCATTCAAATAACTCACAGCATATCCTCATTCCTCCAACTAACTGGTCATACAGTTTCCTATCATTTTTTATTCTTCTAGCATAAATCTGAACACAGAATTTTCTGTCTTGCTCTTTTCATCAATTTGAAAAATCCCCAACTATGTACTTTGGTATACAGGTAAACAATGTTTTTCCTAACTCGAACGTCATATTTTTGTAATGAAATGTTAGAACTTTTGAACCGAAACCAATATCGTACTAGTACATTATACTTTGGCATATAATATTCTGGACTGTATTCTTTGGGAATCATTCAACAAAATGAACCAATTTTACCAAATACACTAATTTGTGTATATCTATTTTGATGAACTACGTTTGTAGCGAAAAGGCGTCCAGTAAAGCACAATCTTTATTGCCCAACTCGCTAGTTACCATGCGCGCTGTGTTGAAATGTTCCGCCGAGAGTTGGAATGCTCGCACTTCCTGTCTGACAGTCCACCACACGTTTACCACCACTGTAAATGAAGTGCTTTTTTTTGAAACCATCCCCTTGTCGTATCGTCTGAGATGGAATTTTGTATTGGTCTTACACAATAAAATGTGATCTTCAACCAATATGAAACCAATTTTAACTAAGTCATCGTTGAGATGTATGCGTGTGATGATGTTCGACTAGGACCTGTTGCAAAAGTTTGTCATGACTCATCTGTGATGAAAGATTACGTTTCTTTCGTCAGACTCTAAAGTGAAACGAACGCAGAAGATCAAACTGAATTAGTGAATCATGTTAGTCGCCGCTAGATTTCTAGACAATATGGAATTTTTAAAAAAAAAACGTGATTGGAGAATTGTGGCAGCATAATGCTGGGTATAAAATTATTTATTCTCAGATACACTTTCCTTCAAAGAAGCTTTAGGAGACTAAGAACAATTTAGTCGAAGCCCCCGTAATAACCGTGGGTGAATGTCTACTTAGACGGTTCCAACAAGTCACCTACGTTATCCACTACGTCTTAACTACAACGACTCGGTTCATGGAATATAGACTGACCTCCATCAAAATTTAAAAAAAGCATGTATGCTTTCGAAAAAGTTATCTGTTGTTTAAAGGAAGTACTATATAGATAGACTCACCAAGGATGACCAAAATAATTTGTACCTTTGTTGCCACGGTAAATGTGGCCACGTGCTTTGACTGTAGCATGCGATTTCCCGCGTGTACAACTTGACTGATTCTCCCATAACCGACAACAGCTTGAAGCCCCCCTACTGAATTGGATAAACTTGAACTGATGCTAACTTTCTCGTTTGGAGTGGTCCGTAGGAGCGACGTACTTAAAGTGAGTCGACACCATCACCCTCTTCAGCATACCACAGACGAATAAGTATTGTACCATTTTGAGTATAATACATAAAAGCCGTAACTGCATACACACCCACGTGCGCCAGTGTGCGCCTATATTTGAGTAGATTGAAAGGTAAACACATCGTGGTGTGTACGATGGTGTGGTCAAAAGACATTGACACGCGAATGACAGACACCGCCATGTGTACTCAGTCAGTCGATCGACTACAGTGGACATCACTCCAGCTAATAAATGCACGTGTGTGTATATGTATGTTTAAACAACTTCATGGGTGGCCTACAAACACAAAAGCACACTTATTGCAACAGAAAGAACATCCTCAATCCAGTATTCCACCATGACCGGTTTGGTCTTGGCTTGAGCTCGTCACATAGGAGTAGTTAGAACAAGATTGAAAACGGCAAATTTCAGGTTGGCAGTTCAACAGACTATGAACAGGTTGTTTACAAGTGTTGACTGTCTCCTGCTGATTAGTTCAAACAGAGAGAAAAAATCGGTAATGGACGAAAGGTGTAGCATCTAATTTTGAATTTCACGATAGTTAACAGTATGAACAAATCATGGGATAGACTATAACCGTGTCTATCTAATCAATAGAATGTTGTAATCAACACACTAAGCAGAAAAGAACTGTCATGTGAGATTGATTTTTTTAATTGTGTGTAGTTGAACTGATCAAGATAGTCAGTTTGCTTCAACACTACCACTGTAAACAACAATACATCAGTTACTCACACTGATCTGTAATCTGGCATGCAACGATGGATAGAATAACGATCTCAAACCGGGAAACAAAATAAAAAGAAGAGATGGGCTCTAATTACTAAAAAAATCTGTCCAAATTCAGACATTCAACATAAAAATGTTTGCATCTTGCACGTCAGACAAACCAGCTGTGAGTAAAAAATAAGACAGTATCAGAATCAATGCTTCTTTGTGAATTTCACTATCTCAAATTACCGATTACATTCAATTCACAGATACCTCAGTCCATTAATTACAGCACTCACGCGACTGAGGCCCCGTTAGCCTTAATCTCATCGAAAATTTCTAACCACTGATTGTGTCAATCGCAACAACTTCAACCCGAAAGACGATATTGTAGTCTACAGCAATAGACCATCTGGTAACTGATTCCTTTTTATTTACATCAGATCATCATTTTTCCCTTTTTTCACATTGCACTAATCGGTGACATCATGAACAAAAATTGTTCAATTTGGCAGATGATTAATTGGCATTCTTGACATATTGTCTAACCATCTAAGTTCACACATATTTACACTTTGAACGATTGAATCCATTTGATAATCATTAGCAAGTATTTCATTCTTAACCTCTTTTATACTGACCCGTTTGGAGCTATCCAGTACGGACAAGCGACTGCACACACATCGATCAGTTTGTGTACTGTTGAACGACTTAAACAACCTTATGGAGAGGAACTCAGGAACTTAGTTCGTTTAATTACATATACCAAAATCATAACGATTTGGACAGGTATAAACAAAACAACCACGGGAAACATTCACCAACCTTACGGAGGCCGACGTTACCAGGATGCTATGGATTTAAAACGTGGACGGCTTCCATGGTTGTTCGCTCATACGCTACCCAAATCAGATGCTAGCAAATTTGGCTTTATACATATGGATATATTTATAAGTCGCCTGTTGGTAGGCACAGATTACTGCATAGAAAAATGTATAAGCAATGGTCTATGGTTGTTAAGATGAGATGAAACCGCATGAGTAGCAGTCCACTCAATTTTCATCATGTCGTAATATGCTTCTGTTTGCTACAGACTAGTTCTTCTTGACTAGAATGAAATAGAAGCAATCATATCTAACTATCAACGGTCCACCAACAGTTCCACCGATTCATTGTGACCAGTACGTTTGCCGGCTAGCTTGGTTACTTATCACCGTTGCGACTGACCAGCGTCTAAACTTGAAGAAGTCGTGCTACAACCTCATAGGTTTTTGGAGGTGTTTTCCATTATTTCGGGTTAGTTGATAGCATTAGTGACTCTCCATTTTTCTTGCCGATTAATCTATGCTGATTTTTTGAGTTCCTTGACTATACGCCTCTTAATTACTTAGCACCATACCACGAATGGGCACCCTGTTATAATACCATGATCCAATATTTTTAATTTGCTTATGACAGGTGGGTAAATGGATGATAACACGAACTTGTTCTATTTAAAGGCGAGCTATAAACTACCAAGTAACATGTTTCACAGTACCAACTCATCCACACTTGCATCATAATGGCTTACGCTCTCATTTGGATTTTGAAAGTAGAGTAGCCCTCAAAGAAATATTTCGAATCGGCGAAGATTGTATCCAAACTGTTTTTAAAAATATATACACAGTTTTATCGATTGTACGAGAGATTAATCTACGATCACTATCACACTTCGAACTGCGCCCATCCAGTAAAAATATGTGGCATACAAACACTAAAACAACAATCACATATGCAACGACTATCAAGACTGTTTCCATGATCTTCTAATTCTTGAGAGTAGTGTGCATGTAGTGTTGATAAGTTAGAAAACATCCTCACTAAATGTTTGTGAGTAACATAAACATGATATGAGAGTTTGCCCTATTGTATCTGTATACTGTTCACCACCGATCAAACAGTTTACTTCTAATGAACTCTCCCTAATAAAGAATGTGCCAGACTTGATTTTTTAATGATTAAATAGTAACCACAACCCTGACGTCGGTTACACTTAGGCGGGCATGTTATCACTTGCATATATGACAAGTGTTCACGTAACCCGTATTCAGGCGGTTGGGTTATCCCTAGAGGAGATACAGTTTAGTAATTTAACTTGTCCTGTTGACCAGGATTTTTAAGTCAGCCGGTGTTCTTAACCTCAACTGAACTAATGACTAATTTTTTCATATGGATTGAAAATTACCCACAATTGGTCGGAGCTGTCGCATTCCCATAAACTTTCCAGTCGGTCCCTTTCGAACAACGGAAGCACCAGACTCGAGTTTTGCTCTCATTAGAGCTCGTCAGTAGTGCATATTCTCGCCACTGCCGGGACTTGAATCACGGACACGTTGTTCATGAGGCAACCGTGTTTACCACTGCGTTATTGATCTCACTTCAGGCACGACCGAATTATCATGGAGTTCTCATCCCGGCAGTGGCGATTATATGCGCTACTGACAAGCTCTAATGAGAGTGAAACTCGAGTCTAGTGCTTCTTTTCGAAAGGGACCGACTGGAAAGTTTATGAGAATGCGACAGCTGCGTGAATCAATTGTGGGTGATGTACAATCTATATGAAAATCAAATCCCCCTACTACTCATCAATGACTAATTTTTTGTTTCAGTTGTCACAACATGAAATTGGATGTGAAATCCAGTCTACCTTTATTGTGAGGACGGGAGTTGAATTTGTCCCTAATTATTGTGAAACCGGATCAATTAAACTCCTAAAATAGTTATCTTATGGAATAAAACATGCACTTTGAGTAAATAACTTACCCGTAGGATTTATCTTCACTGTTATCTCCCCTCTCCTCCTCTCCAGTTAAATCACCACCTCCCATTCCACCCCGAGAATCTGTGGTAGCACGATCGCGCTGTCTACGATTCTTGAACCAGTTAGACACCTGAGTAGTTGTCAAACCGGTTGCCTCGGCTAATTCACGCTTATCTCTTGGTGACGGATACGGATTGCTATTATACCATTCACGGAGCAGGGTACGTGATTTTTCCTTGAAACAATAACTGGTCTCCTCGCCGTCCCATATGGTGCGGGGAAGCGGGAATTTACGTCGAATGCGGTATTTGGCAACTGCACCCAACGCGCGACCTTTAACCTTCTCCTCCTCTGCATAATGTGCACGTAGCCACAGCGATTGTAATCGGGGATGATGTTCCACTGAGAACGTGCGACTCTCCAGCAGAGCATACAACTCGGTGAAATGCCCTTTATGGAAGGCCACTGCTGCTCGAGCAGCCAAGACACTTTCCGATAACTGGACTTGTTCTGTCTGAGGTAGGGTCTGAAGGAAATACTCCAAACGACCAATATCACCACGTTGTTGTAACACTTCACAAATACATGTGATTTGTGGTCCTGTGAAACACCATTCACAACGCCTCCTCGCATCACTCGTGTCATGCGACTTGTCCATATTTGTCCAAGGCGATGAGTGAGCGGACTTTGTGGTGACCAACAATGTATCAGCACAGTCTGTTGTATTGTCATCGGTATACAGATTTTGAAATGTCCCCGTCGTATGAAGGAACGTAGTAATTGGTGGTGGTGTGGGGTAAGTCAGATTTTGGGATGTAGGGAGCCTCCAATTATAACCGGACAGATGTGGTCCATAGATATGCGATTGGGATTGTATACTTTTTGCCGCTTGATGATAGTCTTGAAAGTGACCGTTGTAGACTGGTCGACTATCATTAAGGGAACTGTCAGCTGATAAGCTTAAATTTGTCGGTGATGTTCCATGAAACAACTTTCTTGCTGAAGTTACCGTTACTGCTGCAGTTGCAGTAGTGGTCAGGTTCACCAATGTGCTTTGTGGCAAAGTGGCTGTAAACTCCACCTCCGACATTGTCATCATCGTCCCGATTGTCTCCGGTGTCGTTCGCGTGGTTGTGGGGATAAAGTTGCCGTTGGTGAAATACAATCCACTCGGATGCTCGAGCATACTGTGCTCGCACAGTCACCAAGTTTTCGGTAATCTAAGACGGGTTGGCTGAACCCGTGTGTCGCTGTGCGCCGGACCCAGATGATTGCCTAGCTGTCTACTTCTATCTCCATGTGGTCATTATTGATGTGTAGGTAGGTCTGTATGTCTCTCTGTCTGTTACTGATTCCTCTTGATCAATATCGGTCTTTGAGTTCAGAATGAATACTACGTTGCTGTTAGAACCCTGGCTAACCGCGATTACAGACGTGTCGAGCAAGTGTGAAATTGGACCTTTGATTCGAGGATTGCTGGACATTTGTCATTCGCCTAGACGGTTGTGTTCGTCTCTTGGGCCGTGAGTTGTTTGTTGCGTAGGTGTGCTGTGCATACGCGCGTGTACATGCCCGCTTGTTTGTGTGTATGTGTGCGTGTGTGAAGCGTTGTGAGCTCAAATTTCGTCGTAGTTGATGAAAGTAAGCTGTGTGGATAAATCGCCGGCAATCGAAGGTTGGCAGTCAGAATATAGGTATGTGCAGTGGCAGCCTTTCTCTGGTCATCCTCATATGCTGTTTCACCCTAGCAACCCCATCCTTTTTGTGGACAACTGTTTCATGGGTTGCTGCTGCGGCTGATCGGTCATTATAGCACCTCCCCCCTTTCAAAGCTTGAAATACGACGCGCTCAATCACCTTGGCTCAAACAGGTTCATTCCGGTGCGTCCAATACAGACACGCGATGTACTGACTTTAGCGAGCACTGATTGGTTGCCTAGGTCAGTCGCGCATTCAACTTGACCAACCAGATTCTCCGCGTTTGCGATAAATCGCGCGTCGTAACACAGCGCGTGTGGTTAGAAGTCACGTCAATAGCTTAAGAGGCTGTTGGTCGCACCATTAAATCGCGGTGACAAAAAATACCACGTGTTACTACCGCTTCCATTTGGACAGCATGATCGACACTAGAAAATTTCAATGATATCGTGGATAGGATTCGGATTAAGTAATTTGAAACCTATTCATAATTAAGACCTTAAACTTTAACGAAAGGTTTCCTTGAGTTTGCGTTAAGTGGTCCCTGATGAATACTAAGTAGCAAAATATCGGTTTCGATTATCGCTCCATATGTCTAAGCTGTGCAATAAGATTAACATAACAAAATGTATGCAAAGTGCATTGTAGTCATAGGGTTGGATAGCTGTCAATTGTACGAAAAACGAAATCGATTAAAACTCATTCTAGCTTGAACATTACTCACAATTCATCGCAGACTTCACATTCCCATAGACTTCAGCCAGCCCCTTCCAAAAAGAATCACAGACAAGAACAAAAATTGTTTCCATTAATTTTTTGGGAAGATGAAAACTGCGAGCAATCATGAGTATATTTCAAGTTAAACATCACCCACAATTGATCGCAGCTGCCGCATTGACATAGACTTTCCAGTCGGTCCCTTTCGAAAAGAAGCACTAGACTCGAGTTTCGCTCTCATTTGAGCTCGTCAGTAGTGCATATCATCGCCACTGCCGGGACTTGAATCACGGACACGCTGTTCATGAGGCAACCGTGTTTACCACTGCGCCACTGACCTCACGTTAGGCACGACCGAATTATCATCGCATGTGAACGCTCAACCACTTTCGCTTGTGAGTAATGATCAGGTTGCCCGATCGTCTCGAAATGGAGACACAGTTACTGTCTGTTAACTCC
>JTDE01004796.1:0-11547 GCA_014338405.1 Paragonimus skrjabini miyazakii
TGTACAAAAATGAAGCATCGTTTGCAAACAAAAATAAGCAAATCTCTGCACGGTCACTCGCGCATCTACATCCTACGACGACAACTAATGGTTGTCACTCGTATCTTCCGCATAGCCTTCTTGTTAAGAACTTTCAGAGGAGAAACAGAAAAGCTCATCATTACATTTGATTAACTATTGTATCGTGCCAGCTTCTTTGTCATTTGTAACATCGGGATGCGCTGATTGATTATTATGGGATCCTTTTGCTGTAATCACTGGGATTAATATTCTGGATCGATAGCGAAATACGCAGTGCTTGACAGAACCCGAACTTCCCATCCTCAGATAACCAAATCGTAAAACTTCGTCCTGAAGAATAAAGCGACCCACATGCTAATTATTACCAAACCAAATCAGAAGACGAGTACAAGAAGTCGCATTGTTCCACCCAAAAGCATTGTGACAGATAGAAAAATACGGGGTGTAATATGGAGCATGGTGACCTACAGATATTTTCGAAACAGCAGATTGAAGGTCATTTACTAAAAATAACAGCTGAAGTTACCTAACCACTCAAGCGTGACGGAATGGCGGTCGAAGAGGGAAAATGATAGTGAGGATTACTTTTAGACTGTTCTGAGGATTTCTATTCACGCTGACTGAGCAAAATGTTTTTCTTCTGTGGAAGAAAAATGGGATTCCCTAACGTTTCCAGAAAATCCACCCGCCCATTGTCCAGTGGTTGAAGCTGGCATATTAAACAGATAACAAACATTTGGTGTTCGAGTATATTCACTGCGAGATATCCCAGCTGAATTTGTCGCACTAACTTCTTTAATTGAAGAAATCGGGCACAGAACTGGTGCACACATTCATGACTCCAGGCTGGAACTTCACCATCAGATGTTTTTCGGTAGCCTGCAGCTGCTTTTAACCCATCGCTTATACCGCTAGTTAGCTGGTCATTTGAGGCATGCTGCATTGTTTGCAAAATTTCTACCAAGATGAGAATAGGTTTGTGTTCTCATTTCAGATCATTTAATTCTCACTTTTCAAAACGTGAACCGTCAAACCTTCTTATCTCAGGTATTGCCACCAACTTTTTTATCACTGGCCCTACTCAGACTCAGGTAAGCTCAGGCTTATTTGTTGCGTCAAACGTGTTAAGTTCTAACGTATCCGATACCAAGCACAAAGTAAACTTTTTTGCTCATCCAACCACTAATAGATTGACGTCAGCGTTTCTGAAAGCCGGAAGCGTATGCGACATTGGTCACACTGACATATGATGCGGTGACTGTTTTCAGGTTGTTCAACCAGCTTCCTTACTGATTAATTAGCACCTACAAAATTCAACTTGTCAATAGGCCATCGAAGTGAAATTGCTGTCTAGTCTGTCAGGTCAAGCACAGTTACCCTGTCAAATTCGACAGGTGAACGGAGCGCAAACCTATTGAAACAAATAAGGCGGATTTACTGGTTGTATCATCTATCTCGTGTAAGTCATGTCTGTGCAACGGTATGTACACCTACCGAACGAGACTCGACAAAACGGATCCGTTAAACGGAGAACATATTGAGCATGCAAGCCGGCTGTCTTTACTCTGGTTGTCCGTTACACTTACTCTGGGGTAATGTGGAGACACCGTGGGACAGCGTTCTTCCGAAGTAGGGGTACCAACAACAGTCCTGTAAAAGGAAACAACGAGAAGAAGCACGAGCCAAAGGCCCAGTAAGCCATGCACACGACTTACAGAAACGATAAATAAAACGGCGCCGACAACATAGCAGCACGCTCCGTCACCAATTCAAATTCAACTAGTGCGCGCCTGCTGGTTTCGGTCGCACACTACACATTATTCGGTACACCATACGCATCACATATTAAGGAATGACGTAAATTGTTTATCATAGTGTTTGTGTAAAAAATATGCACACCTGTAAAAGTGAGTGCCAAGCTTTCTTTCATTATCCATCCTTCTTCCATTTTTTGAATACAGCGATGGAGCACAGCAAGTCAGATCAAAATTGAGTTGAGGAAAATGCACACGTTCGGTGATGAAAGAGGAGCTGAAAAGGACACGTTGCTGACATACTATTTCGCCATCCAAAAGTTTACAGTTGGTGGACGGTTAGTTTGATGCATCTGTTCCATTCATTCAACCTTCTTAATCGTGTTCTTCTAACTGTATCTAGTTCATTCGAGCCTGTAAACCGATGTACCTACATTGGTGATATCATCTCGGGTTGCCATGTTGCTGATAAAGTGTGCGTAACAGTAGCTGTGCCACTCGTTCTGTTCGTCAGCCTTTGTCACTTTTGGTCTCTGAAGGACATCCGATTGTTTGTTGAAGATAGCTTGTGTGCTGTGTTTGATCTAATCTATTCCTCTACTTGACGATGGGATTTGTTAGTAAGACGAATTGTTTTGTTACGGCTATCTGGTTTGTATTCGGTTAGCTTAGCACAGCACGGCTGTTTGTCACCGCTTGTCCTAGCCCATCGCCTTGTTAGGTGAAAAACCACTCGGTTAACTAGTGGAAATGCATAGCATGCGGTGGTTGAACCGTGGATTTTGCGTCCTTATAGTGTTGGCCGCAGTGAACCTGCCAATTTTTTTCTGATTACTAAGAATAGTGGTTGATTTGGTAGCCCGAGTTAGTGGGTTAGATTTTCGGTTGTTTTTATTGATCAGCTTCTACGCTCAGGTCCCCACACATTAAAGTAGCCATTTTGTTCGGTGGTAAAACGATTGCAATTTAAGGGCGGGGTTGGTAAACAGTTTAACATTTTGCCAACGTTTAAAAAGCACCCGAAGGGTGTCTGGTCATGAACACCCTTATGACTCTGTCAGATGGAAACATCTAGTATTTCCTGTCGGTTTAGGACATAAAACGAATACATACTCTGTTCTTCAGGTACATTATCTGAAATTTCACCGTGCCGAAGCATGTAATACGCTTATATTCTGTAAGAGTGATTCATTCTTTACACTACTTTCTAGTCAATTACCCGATAATAGGATCATAAGCCGTACAAAACTGTTGTAACTGATTTAAACCTTGGCATGTAGTAGCTGAAGTTCTCTAGGGTTTTAAAACACCGACTCAAGATTACTCAAAACATCTGACTTGCAGGATTGCAAGCAACGTACGGAAATTGCGATGTATTCTAAAGTGATTTAAAAAGTCGACTGACTGTTCATCGGGGTGGTTGTGATTTACTTCGAGAAATAGAAGGGATATATTGTTGATCTGTCCACTCACCGTTATTCTTTTCATTCTCCGTCATTATCAACAACAGCATTAACAGCTATACACTCAGTCAGTGCTGGTGCAACAAAAACATGTGAATAAAAACCAAACAAAAGATCAATTTATAAAAACTATCCCAGTATCATCAAAGAGGGTTTTAGAGTGAGGGTTCGAATCCAATACATGAAGTACCTGGGTCTGCATTCAGTAATTTATGATACATACTTTTTGTTATTTACACACAATCCTGAACATACAATCTGGTATCACATAGGGGTGGCAAGACATTCGTGAGACAGTCACCTCATGGTTTTTACTACCTCCCCTCACAAATGGTTGTTAGGTCATAGGCGAATCAACAAAAGCATTTTTGTATCAAAGTCTGACTATCAGCTGTTATCCGTAATCTCTAGAAATGGTGCCTAGACGACAAACACAACTGAGAATACCTAGCTCACTAATCGTTGTTTTCATTCTCTTGTGAAAAGTCATCAATTGCTGCCCATATGCTGCGGTTCGGCAAAAAGTGTATAGCGTGATAAACAGCGCGTTAGGATTTTAAATATATATGACCTGGTCGTTTGTGGCTACATATCATCAGCCTTTATTCAGTCAGCATCTTGAATTGTCCTGGCTAAAAGCCTCGTTCCTAACATCCTGGTTGGCATCCGATTAAACGTGCAGAACACTGTTCAAAGAACTCAGCAATTTTGCAAAATTGATGTACAGCTGTCATGATGTAAACTTCTTATTATATCCCATTATATGTAGCTTTTTAGCGAGACTCCATTTTAACGTCAGTGTCGTTCCACGTTTTTGATAACTATGCTTGACAGCAACTGGTCGACAACCGCATTAACACACGCGTTGTTGTTATCCTTGCATTGAAAGTGGTTATAAACCTTTCGTGAAAGACGTTTTCTCTAAAACATTCAAGTACTTGGTAATTGGAGTGTTACTTGTTCTTCATAAATTAGACTGTGATGGTCAAAAGATGGGATTACATCTAGAGTAAAACTCTTTCATGAGACTGAACAACCCTGATGTGGAAGCGCTTATTTATCCCACACAAAGAAGGTTGAGCCCTTATTCTGAAAATAACTCACAAAGGTTTTCAGTGCCAGACCTTGTCTACTTTGTTTGGTAGCTGAACGAACGAAAACTAGCCGATACAGTGCCTCAATTAATGCTTTGTATGAGATGTATAACATCGGATCATTTTAATATGCACAAAAATGCATTCACATTCGTATAGTTGCTTGTTAGTTTGTTCCGTTCTTTCTATCAAACCGTCATTAGTGAAGCTCTTCCGAATGGCTTACTGTGTGCCACATTCCTCGTAATTTGCTATCATTTGTATTGACAACTTCCGTTACACAGCTGTCTCTGTCATGGTCATGGCAACGAGTGTCGTCCCAGTTCGGGGCCTGGACAGCGTGATCGCCTGGTTTGCGTATGCGCTTCCAGCCACCATACTACAGGAGATAACTGCGAACAGTGCACGGCAGATCATCGTGATACCCCATGGCAGCCGGCGACACCTGACAATCCAAATCCATGTCGACGTGAGTGCTTGTGCAGGCAACACTTGAGACTTTGATCTCTCTCTAAGTTACCCTCTTCGCATCTTCATGGTTGTTCATTAATTTGCCCTTACTTGACGTTTGGTTAATTCCCCTCCATCATTCTGCTCACTTTCAGCTTGCAAGTGCAACGGGAACTCTCGGCTGTGCGAGTTCGACGTAGAGCTGTATGACAAAACGGGATCAGGTAGTCGTTGTATTGGATGTGGAAATAACACAGAAGGCATAAATTGTGATCGGTGTAAACCTGGCTACTTTCCCGATCAGCTTCAGCCGACTGTGTGCAAACCATGCGCCTGCGATCCAATCGGTACGATGGATGGTCATGCCGACTGTGCTAGCACAGGCCAATGTAAATGCAAGCCTGGTGTGGGTGGACATCGATGCGACCGATGTCTGGACGACTACTACGGTTTCAGCGCGGGAGGTTGTCTGTGAGTGCTGTATGTTGTAGTTTGATTGACGGTTGAACAATAAGTTAGCTATTTACAAAATGGTATCAAGGCGAGTGAATTTATCACGACTAATTGTATGAATTCCAGTGGTCTTTGGCTAAGTTTTACGGCAATAACGCAATTAACCAAACGGTCGTTTACAGAACCGAAGGTAATACATCAAACGGTGTTACGTTCCGAACAGGGACCTTGGTCGGATCAGTTGAGGGATCGAATCTGATCCGCGCCAGCTTTGCCAACTAAGACCAAAGTGAAACAGATGAAGGAGTTGCACCTCATACTCGATCGCTCCGGTTAATAAACATCAATTACAATTTGTCGAAAGGAGGTTAATTTATCCCTCTCTGACAGAAGATACATATAAGCTCTTGGCATCTGACCACAGCTGTACCCATCACTTAGCTTCTGTTAGACGTGCTGGTTGTATGAACTTTAGTAAATTTGGGAATTATTCGCCTTCATGGCCGATAACTGAGGTAATGAAATTTCATGATCTATCTCACCTGAGTCACATAGTTTGTATGTGAACGTGGCATTGACCATTGTAACTACTGGCTTTCGAAAGAAATAACATTATAATCAAGGAACGATGAGTTTACGAGCCGTGTAATCCTTGATTTACGCACGAAACAAGGCTGAAAGGTGTCGACAGCCTATCAGAGGAGTTCACAGCCATCCACCTCGTATGGTGAAACACACTGTCGGAGGTAAAAATGTGTCTCTCTTAATGGTAGACCCGTATCAGTAAAACTGCTAACTCTGCTTCTGTTACATAGAGTTTTACAGTTTTTATCCATTTTTTCCTTTCTGTTGATTTATACCGTCACTTATTGTATTACCATCACGATCACTTTCACTCCAGACCATATTACTCATGATTATGTCCAAAGGTTGAAATTGTGTGGACGTATGTGGCAAATGGTGAAGTTACTTTAGCGTTCTGAATTCCAGCGTGCTCCCGAGGCTTGATTGAAGGAGTTATTCGTTTAACTCTATAAGACCATTTTTGTACCTAAAAAAAGTGAGTATGTTTCCTATTGACATATTTCGGTTAGGTTAGTGAGATAAAAGCATGTGCGTTTGAAGTGTTCTCTAATGTTTTCGCTTCAACTGGTTACTTTGAGAAGCTGTTTTCGGTTCAAGCTCCATCTTCAAGATTACCTCATGTGCATTAAGACCCTACCCAAATTACCTGTGTTCAATTAAGGTAAGCAGCTTTGCATCCAGTTGCATGAGACAAAGAAATATTAATCCACCAGTCAAGCTCGAGAGTGTAGCTTATCCATAGCACTATGCTCTTGATATATCGTGAAAGGTATACTGTATTCCCCCGCTTTCTTCTGAATGTCGCTTATATATGGTGGGAGAACTGAGTGGTGTGTTATGTAGCTAATGCGCAGCCTAAAGTTGATCAAAGATCGCTGTGTAGCAGTCAAGCATAAGTTTCGACCACTGATGTATTTCTGTTGGTGATTTCTGCTGGTGGTGTTGGTGGTAAGTTATTCTCGACGTGTACAACAGATTTCGTGATATACCCAAGCACTTTCCAATGACTTAATTCATCCAGGTACTCACAATCCGCATTTACAGCGTCGTATAACGTGGTCTTCAAAACTGTTCACCCACGGAGAATAGCTGAATCGATCTCTGTTGAGGGTTGAGTCTTTATTCAAGGGTGTCATAACGTGTCCTGCCTTATTAAGTTGAAGTAGTCGAATACCTTTGCTCTTCGTTCGTAATGGGTTTTGGCCAATTAACTTTGAATCAAAAAAACTATTTTGTCTGAATATTCCCTACTGTTTGTTTCAAAATCAGAACAAGATTTATTCCAAGTTTGAGTTGAAACCTTAGTGAAGTATATATTTGTGAATTGCATTTGGAGCTGTCACCCATCCAATATTCTGGTGAGTTTTATTTATTTTATCTGAAGTTTCATTCATATCGTTCATTGTAAACATACGTGAGGAAACAAATAGTGAGCATCAAACAACAACCTCGATTTTGCTAATTAAGCGGAATATCAAACGCCATGCACAGAATAGTTGTAGAATCGGCCAATATACATCCATGAACATCTTTGATTATATCAACTCGTGTGCAACGAGCCAGGTTTTTGCACTCGTCAATTACAGTAAATAAAGCTTCAGTTTTCTTGTCACACGTTCACAGCTTGATACTGTAGTTCTTTTTTGTTTCATTTTTGATAAAGGATGGTTTTGAATTTGCTCGATAGCCTTTTAATCCGTTAGCTAACAAAATGTAGATAACGCTGCGAATTCAGTCGATGACCTCATTATTGGGACTTTTCAGCTTAAAGTTGCTGAGGAATGTTCTAGTTTTTGATAAGTGGATAAAGGTGGGGTTTGTATGAATTGTACGCAACTCACAGTTGACCACAAATTTTACCTTCAGGTTATCTTTTGTGCCGTCCCCTTTTGGGAAGGAAGCACTGAACTATACTTTTTCTCCACAGGGGTCATTAGCAGTGCATAGCTCCGCGTTCGTGAGACCTGAACAGTACTCACAAGGGAATGCGGATAAGTGTTTACTTATGTAACTTCAGTCATGTTTAATATGCAACCAGTGGGGCCGTGAATAACACCATTGAGTTTTGCCAACTCAGGTCGGAGTTCAGGTCACGATCATAAGAAAGTTGAGTAAACGACGGTTCCACTTTTTATTGCCTAAATCCCTGTGATTGCTTGTTAGGGAAGATTCTGAATATTTACTTACAAGCCTTTTTCACACGATGGTTTAGTGTAGCACTTTGGAATATCAGGTTACCCACAACGATCAACTTACTTGAACATCGCATAGACTTCGCAATCACACTCTGAACCCATTTAGGTAGATGTTTCTATATCCTGGAGTTCAAGCACCTATCGATTCTGTCGATTTAACTTTCGCAGCAGTTACACACAAATTGATAAATGCAGTGTGAGTTGGTGCCAATAAGTTGCTCTCTCTTTTATGAAGGTAACGGTAGCTTACGAGTTTGTTCAACGACTACGATTTCAGCCGCATTGTATGCTGGCTTAATGGAGGCGACGAGACGTTTTGTTGTTCGAAATGAAGAAGTGTCACCTTTGAATGGTAGTTCAATGTAGACTTTCTTCTTCTCAACCGTGGAAACCTTGCCTACTGCTACACGTTGGTGGCTGTGTCTGTAGATAAATACCACCGGATACCCAATATTCTGTAACGTCGTTGTAAGCAGTCGAAGTTCATCAACTAAACATTCTAATTAACAGATACGTTTGACACGCGTAAACAATGTTCTGACCAAAGCTCGCTTGTTCTTCGTTGGTGTAAAGCTTGTGAAGTGAGTGTACTGACCAGTCCACGTGAGCTTTCAATACACATACCTTCTTACTGATCCACCATCCTTGCGATCGATAAGGATGTCTAAAAACGGTAAGAATCCGTTCTTTTTCAGCTCACAAGTGATTCTCAGATTAGAATGACATACGTTGAACCGGTTTAACATCTCATCGATCGTTTGCGAAGATTGCGAAAACATGAGGATGTCATCCACATGACGTTTGTTCAATGGCAGCGACGAAATGTCTTGAGCCATTCGCCTCTCTACCATCAGCATAAAAAAGCCGGTTAGCGTCGGTCCTACTGGACTCCCCATGGCGACCTCATCTATTTATCGATGAGGCTTACTCCGGAAACCGAAACTGACGTTCTCCGTGCACAGTAGTAGAGGTAGCTTAAGTAGATCCGTGGGAACCTTCAGTCTTGATCAGATTGTATATAAATTCGATCGTCTCTTGCAACGGGACGTTCGTAAACAGTAATAAACGTCTACCGAACACATAAATTTTTCTGCTAGGTCGACTTTTGAAATCTTCAACTAAATCAAATGAATCTTTAACGGTATATGTATCAAATTTCCGTTTTAATGGTCTCAGAGCCTGTACTAACCATCGAGCCAATTTGTGTTGTGGATCAGTGCTCATACATAGAATCGATCTGAGTGGCACTCCCGGTTTGTATGTTTTGGGTAAGCCATATAGTTGCAGTGTTGATGAACCACTGGGATTTAGAGATTCAAAAGTACCTTCATCAATTATTCGAGGTAGCAGCAGCAAATCAAAGTGTCGACTTATTCTAATAGTTGTAATAGTTTTTCGTTGTTGTGCTCAATCTAATTTGCTTTTTTATTTCTTCACCACCCACCCCAATAGTTTCATATATGTTCCCGGTTATTGTTATTTAGTACTGAAGAAGCAATACGATATGGTAGCATCTACCACTGTCCGTTTTATTACTGCTTTGTTCAAATTTATGAAGGGAACCAACTGTTTCACATAATTGTTTTTGCACTTTTTAATTTTTCTTTTTCAACCTACTAATAATTTTACATTTAATATGCCGTCATTGTTACCGTGATAACTTTTTATCTTAGCTTCCTGCATCACGATTGCCCTGCTTTCTTTTTGTTAGTGTGATTGCTTTTTGCATCATCATTGTCTGGTTTTGTTGTCCAAATCTGCCCTTAGGCCATGCAACTGCAGCATTACTGGGGGGTACGAGAACCGAGCGGTATGTGATTCGCAAACGGGACAATGCATTTGTAAACAGAATGTTGCCGGGCGGCAATGTGATAAGTGAGCAGTTCTGTTACCTTTTGCTTTCGACTGTTCTCACTTGTTTATCCAATGCAGGTGCACATGTACAGTCTACCCGCGACTTGCCAGATGATCATGTTTCATCGTTACCATCCTTGGCAGCAGCAACACCTTACCTAAAACAGGCAGGTTTTAAAATGAAGGTGAACGGAGACAGCATAGCTGCCATGTACTCAACTAGTTGCGATCGACCACGGTGAACTGCTGTGCAGAGATAGAAAAACAATTGAAGCGTCGTGTAATTATAATACTGCAAAATATAACCAGAATATTGGACATGGAAACGATTTTGCACTACACACATAAGATTTGACATAATGGAATCAACAAAAAGGACAGTAGCAATACGACTGCGACCTGATTGATGGAAGTTAGTAGTAAACACTTTAAAGCTACATATGTCAGTCATACTGAGTGTTACCATAGTGTCGATGTCTGTAACTTGACTTTTGTTCAGAGTATGGTCTATTGGAAGCACATTACAACAGTACAACGCAGGTCATCGCGGTTGCTCTACTACATCAGTGATCCTGGATAGCCGATTCTCTTACGTCCTTGTCTGAATGGAGATAACGTCCAACAAATCATCACAGGTTCATTCCGGTTAACTTGCCACTCGAAAGGATGATGAAACATTGACCATTTACACGAAATGTGGATCTGACCAAAATCCGTTCGTGGTCTAATAACAGCAGGAATTTGCACGATACTAATGATAGATACGGATTTGTCATGACATTAATTTTCCAGTAAACGTACCGTCAATCTTAACGAAATTAAAACTTAACCACATTCACCAATAAGTGAAGGATTTAGTTATCATAATGACGATGCATAGCTTATGTGTACAAAATAGTTTTCATCCGTAAAAATTACCTCATGGTATTTTTCTGGTATTATGGTAATTGTAAACCTGTTCGTATTTTGAGCACATTCTGTGTATCAAAAATTAGAGATATAAGATTGGAAATGCAGTATAAGTTGGAATGGAGTTGGTCGATTCAAAACGAGGAAAGGGCTCTTGTGAAGAGTAGTTGGTTATTGTGTCAACATGAAACTGAAGAAATGCTCCTTCAAACACTAACGGAAAATTCTTTAAACCTGGACTGATAACTTTCCCGCATTTGGTTTTCACTTATGAACACCAGGTTGTAGGCTCCCCATTAATTGAACGGAATAATTCCTCAACTTCATAGCGAACGTCTACAAAGAATGTCAGTACTCTCTTCGTACGCGCGTAAGCCTGGTTGTGGAGATCGCAAAAATGTAGGCATTTAAGTCGAAGTAGTCAGGTATCGAACGTCATATTTCAAACCCAATTTATCTATCCCACCAAAATAATTAATACCTCTTTCAAAATAGAAGCCGTTTCATGTGACCCCGTTGTGGGAGGAATCCGTTTCCAGCTCTGCCTCTCACCACTGATCGAAGCCAAAGGACGCATGTGCACATAAATAATCACGGGTGGCTTGCGCTACATCACTAGTGATTTCACTCACACATCCCCTGTCCACTGTGAACCCGAAAGAAGACCAGGAGGTGTATGAGTTGAGGTTTTTGTGGTAAAGCAGGTTAGTGTTGGTTGGTCAGACGGACAGACTACAAAGGTAAGATCGAAGTTGGGAAGAAAGACATC
>JTDE01004797.1:0-23504 GCA_014338405.1 Paragonimus skrjabini miyazakii
ACTTATACACTCCCAATTGTACAAAGCGCTCAACATTGATCGCACTGTGGACATCACCTGCTGAACCGCATGATGAATTAACAAGTCGACCTTTTAGCCATTCCGCTTTCTTTTTTGCTTTCTGTGACAACTGTTCTTTCAGTTTGTTTTCATTATGACAATACGTATATCGAACTCCGTGTTTCATTTTGTCGTATATCATCTGAAAGGGAATGTTATGGGTTGAAAATTGACCACGACAATGCAAGTAAACAAAGTCAACGTAAGTTATTTCATGCACTGTACGCCGCTTACAGAAAACTAAAAAAACAACAACAGTATTTGTTCAATGCTTTGCGCACCATTTGAAAGCGTTCGGCAAATTCACTGCACAGTCAACCTTCGGCTAGTGCGATCACGTTTGTCATTAGCTTTGTCTCTTTGTTCCGATATCGTTTCCCTGTCTGATCATTTTGATAGTTATAAGCTCGTGTCCATATGGTCACTCATTTCTTTGGTTGGAAGCTCTGCCCGAGTCAAGGACCGCCTACTTTCAGACTCATGTAATTAATTATTATTTTTCCCTTCAACATTTGCCTCTTTATTGTACGGTGAATGCTTGATCGGTCTGCAGTTCATTCTGATCAGACCAAATAGCTATATATACATGCTCCAGAAAAATTTGTTTGCAGCTGTCCTCAAAGGCAATTAACTTTCTGTGTTCACCATTTGCTCTCGTTAATCGTGGTTCAAACTGAGATTCTTCCTGTACGTTTGCACTTTTGAAAACTTACCAATGCTATTTGGATGAGTTGCAGTTTGCTCGAACATGTCGAACTCAAAATATTTCGAAACTTTCAAAGTTACCTTTTAGAAGTGATCAAATTTAAAAATAACTGATGATTCATTGAAATTAGTGTTTCAGATTGTCAAAGGTTTGCTGTTGTTTTACAAAATTTTCGGGTTCTACAATTTGGAATTCCATTAAACCCAATTATCTGTTTCTACGCGAAATACACTAGTCAGATGGTTGACTGAAGTAATGTAAGTAATACAGAACTCTTTGACTAGGTACTGTTTGAATAGTAATTTTTTTATTTAATCTCGACACATTTAGCGTATCTGTAACTTCCTTAGACGTGTCATCGTTGTATACAAGTGTGCTGTTATATGAAATCACCAGTTTTCGCTATCTCATCTCAGTTCAACTGTAACAAATTTATAGATCTCGGGAAATAACCTGAAATGGGAACTACGACTATGTACGTCTAATGTAAGTTTTAATTTTCAACGCAAAACATGTAATCAAATAGATGGCGTTATGATGGGCTTACCGGAGCTGATACTTTTGTGACCTATCAATATTTTTAATCTGGCACTCCTTGGCGGATTTGTTGAAAATATTCGATTGACCAGGAGTTGGCTGGACTCGATACTTAAATTGTGAAATCTGCCTGTACTACATAACTTTGATACCTAACAGTGGCTTTGGTGAATTCTAGCATGGGCTGTTCGAGAGATCTTGTCGGGGTAGTCAATCCCGTGAATCATTTAATGGATTCGACGTAACACACAGTGGGTTGGATGGGCAACCGAGTGCATATATGATAGTTTTGTGTTATTTGTGCGGCTTCATAGTTTGACCGATAGAGCGCTTGTCGCGTTTGAGCACCCTATTTCTGTCACTGGTTCAAAACCAGCTGAGACCCAGATTGTTTGCAACTACACCTCTTCTAACTTATTAAATAGGCCAAACTACTTACCGGTGAAATATTTAAGTGGAATGTTTAAACTAATAGCTTCACTTCTATGAAAGACCAGGTTGTCACTAAATAGAAGTAGTTGATTTTAAATAGTAACAGCACTTCTCCATTTATGGTTAACGTTTCTTTTTGTCTAAACCTTTCCTGTATTAACGATTTTAAGATTTCTCTCAAATTTGATACAAGTTGATCGTATCATTCGGATTGATGTGTATCATTACAATTGAATTGACCAAAACAAATATATCGATTGAGAATTGCTTCATTCAACCGAACTGATAAATTCCATGACCATTACTGTGATGCACAAGAAGTCAATATCGTGGTACGTCGTTCCAAGTGGGATGGCACAATTTTATTAGAGCCCCAACTTGGACATTCGATAGAACGCACTGTCGATAGTAAAGAGTGTGAACTGTGTAGGTGATACACAGTGATAGTTCAACCGCACCATATATGGTAAGTTTTTGTTGAATCGATTATGGTGCTGACTTAGGGGTACTTAGCAAGAGTTACATCTATAAGAGCAGTTAAAATGTCATAACCATACCTTAGTGTCGAATCTCCTCATCGCATTCTTTGATCTCACGAGATACCATGCCTACTAAATCAGTCAGAGACAACATTCAGTTACCACATCATGAATCTAGTACGTGTTTTATATTTTGAAGTTATAAGCAACTACTTTATAGCACTTCGTTGTTTGGTATAGAAGGAGACCTGAGACAGGCTTACGCGCCATAACCTGATGAATACAACTAACCGTGACTTATTACAATGTTAAGCGTAGTGCTCATTAATCAAGACTAACGGTGTGACCTTTTGGACCACGGCTTATTCTACGCGAAGTTGGTGCAAAGTTTGGACATTCTGATAATCTCTCCAAATTTGCAAACTGTGACCAAATTTGCGTCGGCAATGTGTACAGGTGGTAAAATTTGATGGTTAACTCAATGGTATCTGATTTCATTTCGGGTTGCCCAGTTTGCATTTGTCTATATCCATAGTTGTTTGCATGGACAACCAACGCGAGCATGTTGAACCGGTCCTTCTGATATGAATGTGACAGCACAGTGTGAAAATCGCCACTTCACTGGACGACCTCGAATGCTTTTCCAGTGGAGTATTAAAATACCTGTTAATGAAATGATGTATGCTCTTCTCGATATGTGGATACGTCTCTGTGGGTCCGAAAGTAGCTGCTTGATTATTTCATGAGTCTCTGTATACCCATCGTGTTGATTATCGTTTCTGTTGTCCGTTATCTAATCACTATTTTCTCTAATCTTCCTCATTCATTATTATGCCGTTTTTGATTTTCTGTAGGCATTCCCATGATGGATATGGGCACCGCGCGACTTCCCGCATTGATCGGACTGTCTCGCGCACTAGATCTTGTCCTGACTGGCCGCAGTTTGACTGCCTCAGAAGCCCACCAATTCGGTTTGGTTAATCGAGTGGCCAAAGTAGGCACAGGTTTGTGTTCAGTTATTACTAGTCACTTGTGTTTCATCAGTTTCATCTCTAGCACACACAGTCATGATGCGCTTCCCGGCTAATTTTGCTGTTTACTATCCTCAGATTGAACTGAAAATGTGTTGGTGACAATTAATAGATTACTTGGGGACGTATAACAAAAATATCCAGCAGAAATAGCTGAACAAAGAGTGAATGTTCAAAACTGCATTATCGTAAAAGGCAGATGATATGGATGGTTAACTGTTGTGCATACCTCACTGGTTGTTTATGTTTAACCAATATGGCTCCGTTGCAGACCAGAATGTTTGATTATGGATGCCACAACAACGCACTGAATGGATCGTCAGAATGCGGATTCGCAGTTGATTATGCCAGATTTTGGGCTCTGTTTCTCTTTTGACATTCTATTCGTGTAGCAGACGTTCAGAGATGTTCCGTCATTCGTCGATGTAGCCGGTGGTCCGTTCCGTCGTTGTAATTTTCATTTGACTGTTATAGGATTGTCATTTTGTATGTGGACGGGTAAGTTGTTTGTCATGACGACGTTCGTTATAATTAACACAAAAGCCCACTTTACATTCCTGAACAAAAGTAGTGGCGGGGGTTGTTTTCTGAATAAGTTATCACATCGTTGTCTCGCGAATTAGCTCAAATCACGTGGAGTGATGGCGTGAGCATTACGGCCGTATGCTGGCACGTTTGCCGAAACGCTGGGAATGTGCGATCATTTGATCAGCTATTCGTGTTGCACAGTCTTCGATGGTTGGGTCACGGACTCCGCATGCCAGTTGAATGTTTGCCGTACTGGGCATTATATACTGAGACCACCAACAGTGGGTTAAAACTTCTTGGCGCTCAAGCAACAACGTGGTCGTGAAATATGAAGACCCTGACTGTTCTGTTGACCGAAGTGGTTAGGTGTCGTCTGCCTGTCTAGGGTCCTCGTGATCCCTCAAATCGTTGAATTTAAATGCCATCCCAGATGGTAGTTTACCGCAGTCAGTGGCGTACTTGGATTCACATCATTTCTGGCCCTTCCGTTTGATCTCCTTTTACTAATTTTTCACCATTCTAGTTGCTTTTCTTTTGGAATATTCCATACCATTGTTGAGTTGAGTGGCGGTCTAAGGCACAGTACCTTGCGATCAGGTTCAAGGCTGTTGTGATGATGATGAGACAAGGCAACTGGTCATGGTCATGGCCACTGATTATTGTTTAGTACTGATCGGACCTCATGCGTATAGGACACAATTCTCGTTAGACAAAACTATGAAATACAGTCAATATGATATCGGTTGGTTTTGGCTGTACTTTTGTCCTAAAACGATCGGAACTATTGTACGTCCGTATCGATCGGTCATAGCAAATTCCTGTTCGATCATCTGATCATCTTGAACGGACAGGAATGAAAACAGAAGTATGAATGCTCACACCACTGACAGTATGATCCACAAAGACTAATTCACTCCATCCAGCTCACCATACAGCAGGTAATGTGTGAATGGAGTAACCAACAACTTGCGTTGTGAGAATCTCCATTCCATTGTTCGATTGCTCATATTTGGACCTTTGCAAACATTCCTCCATTTGTCTACCTGTGTCGCATGGTGTGCTTAGCCATACTGGAACCCTAATGATTTAGGTGATAAGATGATTGAATAAGGGTCACGTACTCGACTGATGTCAACAGATAGGTAATATCATTAACAAAAGATTGCTTTATTCGCTTTGAGTGAATTGATATTGAGACATCAAGTTCGTGAGTATGTTTCGGTGGTATGATCTAGACTGGTGCCAATTCTAAGCCAGCTGGCCCACGTTAATTGCCCCAGTACTTGTGCTTACACTATGTAAATCCTTCTGGTTAGATTTTTTGACGGTATAACAAAGAGGGATTAATTCACTCTGACCGGGCTTGAGGAGTTGAGTGAAATATTGATCGAATGAAGGAACCGCGTTGGACACAAGTCACGCAACCGATTACCAACGAGAAGTAAGCAATGACAACAACAAATTGCTGTCATGTGAGTCCAGCTGCTCCGCCAGTGTACACACACAAGCTTGCTGTGAGTTGTTAATGTGAGCCGCTTCTGTTCATGTTACCCAACCGACCTTCGTCCACTTTATGTAGAAGTGTGTAATAATCTCTATCCACATCTTTAAACAACATGGTGGACAAACGTACTACCTTTTACCATTGTTGGAACTCAACGATATGAAAATGAAATAATTCAACACGTAAATACATTTCCGTTCATGCGTAAACTAGACTTCGCATACTTAAACGCGGTGTTTAACTTCCTCTCTTTCGTGCACTCTTCATTTATGTTTCCCTGCCTATCGTTCTTAGCCGTGGGGATTGCGGTCAAACTGGTGGACACCATATGCCAATTGCCGGGACAATCAGCGATTTTAGCAGACCGTGAAGGTCTGCTGCGCGCCAGTGAGTTCGCCTTCAGGTTGGCAACGGAAGAATTTGAACGAGCTCAGGAGGCTTTTCTTGCGGACAGGCATGCCGGTATGTGTTTGATATGTCATGGTATGTTGTGTTTGCTTGAGGCGTACCAAATCTGCACCAAGTGGACATGGCCATTCATTGTTTGTAGCATTTCAAAGAAAAGTTTCGGTTATTGGCTGTTAGATGTTTGATAGTTCTTGCTTCTTTAACTCGGCTTCAGATATTTGTCGATTTCAGCCTACTTACATCGTACAACCACTCCATAAATGCAGTCGACGGTAAATACGGTCCAGGGGTCTTGATCGGAGGAAATACCTTCTGAAGTTAAGCATCAGTTCTGCCTGGTTACAATATACCAACACTGGGGCTATTAACCATTTTTGTCGTCTAATCATCCATGTATGAAAATTGAACCATATTCTGTATGAGCTGAGTGACGCAACGCTTGATTGCATTCTATTCACATCTGAGAGACTGGAATATCTGTTTCTAGGCTACTGGACGCCCTGCTTTACTGACAATCTGTAACGACACTGACACCTGGTGGCCTCCACTTGGAAATGGCGTCCGGGTTAAAAAGCCCCATCTCCTGTTATCACGCTCAAGTTCTGGAAGCATTTTCCTTCATTATCAGGCTTTTCCGAAGACATATGGTGTCATACTCAGAGATGTAGAACACAGGAGTGAAGATAGATTGAGTTTTGTGTACTGTTTCCCGCACCGTGTTACAGGCCTAACAGGAACGTATTTTTTTTGTAAGTCCCGTGCAGTGTTCTGCAGAACCGGCCTTTGGTTTTTAGCATCATCAGCAAGTCGGTATGGGTTGTCGTGGACTGCCGTTGCCCGGCGATTGTGTTTGAATTATGCAAGCTTCCACTTATTCTGTTGCAACAAGCTGTGCTCTTTTTCAGTTAGACAACATGCCGTTTCGTGATTCACGACATTCATTTCCAGGTTAAACAGTCGTAGTAACTGATGCTAAAGGACGCTTATCCACACAAGTATGGTTCCGGCTACACCATTTGTTATTTATGACTGAAAGGTGCTGTTTACAACGTTACTCGAGATTAACACGTGCATGTAAATAATGACTCAATGCGTCGTGTGTTAAAATATCCAATCTATAATATCTCATTACACGTGAACCAAAACGGTACCTTAATAAGACAGTAAACTACGAAGTATTCGGATATCCCAGTTATCGCTACAGACATGTTGTTCTACTGACAGATCAAAATTACCGTCATGTAAAGATAAAAAGAGAAAGAAGGCGTTAATATGTAAACCATAAATTCATAAGAACTGTTTAGAATATTCTCTGCGGTTTTGGTGACACAAAAGCATTCTGCTTAGGCATGATGACAACTCATGTTGTAAAGTTACTTTGAGTTCATCCAGCGTTTGTGGACGTTTTGTGTAGGAATAACGGATGGATTGATATCTAATGTCCGTGGGGGTCACTCCCTTAGTTCACCACGACCGATTCATCGTTGTCCGGATTTTTAATTCAGATATTCTCGTACACATAGTGTATACTGTGGTGCTGCGCCAAACCAAATGTAGTCGAGTATTCCGAGTTTCTTCAAAACAACATTCTCCTGCAACATCTGCAGATAACAATGTTCTAGTTTGTAAATCATTATGCGAATGAATGTTTTTTGTAACTATTTTATTATTCAAAAAAGGAGCCATAACCCATGTTCTAACAAACTCATTCAAAACTACAAGCTTTGGACTGTGTCGACGTCGAATTGTAGCAAACCGATGGGAGTTGTTCATGTGTCAAAATTCCAGCTTCTGCATGAATTCATTTAGACAGAATATTGTTAAATACTGCCGAAAATATACCCCCTTCTAATAAATACGACGTGCAGAGTGACTCACATTTGTCCGCATCCGATAACCAAAGCTCCTTTAATCGGGCATCCAGGTTTCCTGTGTACGGCGGACTTCGAAGTGTCACATTCTTCAGCGAGCCGATGGATACTGTTTTCGGGATTGTATTTTATACGTCACAGATCATCTCTAACAGAACAATTTTCTAATAACTTGTGCAGTCGATCACGTTTCTACACATCATGAGCATTGTTAGTTGAAAAAAGCTTTTCTATCAGTCTTCCAGATGATTTGCAGATAACTGACTTGCATCAAAACTTCGTAGTGGCCTCTTCCACATGTTTATCACAGGTCGCATAAATAGAGACCAGTTCAGTACGCTGTTCAGTTATCAGATTATCGACAGGTTGTTTTCCTAATAGAATTCCAAGAGTTTGATCTGGTTCCATCATGATAATCCGTCCAGACAAAGTTGTCCGCGGCCGTTGTCTTGTCACCAGTCCAGCGTCAGATTTGAAGCGCTGAAACGGTTACAGAGACGTGAGTGAACAGTCAGGCGTTATCGACCGTGGTGGCCAAAACTCTGAGTCGATGGGGCCAAGCGGCTTTACTGGGAATGCGCGTACGCTCCCACCCTACCCACAGCCAGTGGCTGTGGTTTCAGCGGAGTGTTGAGTTCGTTAGCTTGGCCGACTCGGTTGGAAGGCATGTCCGTCGAGCAACCTGTTTGCTTTGCACTCCGGGTTTTGTTTCCGGGTTCACACTTCTGGGACAACTTGTATAGGCATTGCTCCTTGAGATGAAGGAAGCTGCATGAAGGAAAATGTTATACCTTCTTTTAAATATGAGTTGACAGGATCCTCCTTATGGCATTTGACTGATACGACCAATTTTGATTTATCCGGTTTATGTTCACACATGTCCGGCATGTTACTTTTAGGTTTGTCTTTTGTACACCGTACAGTTTCCAGGATAATACTTACGGATCACTAGTTAAATCGGCAAATACCGAGTCTCCTATTGCCCACTCTAACGCAGAAGAATAATTCGCAAACCTTTGCGTTGTGCCGGGGTTGCCAGTGGTTTCGTGACCAACTAACGACGGAGTATTTTGAATTCTCAAAACAAAGAGGATGCTTACGTTGTTTGAATAAATTGTGAAATATTTTTTATGAATGTAACTCAACACGAACGGATTTTCCAACTGCACAGGGTGATACGCCGGCAAGGTCAACGAATGATTTTTGTTAACTGGGTGTTTATCTACTACTTATTTCAGTTTGAAAACCACCTACATTTTATGGCAGCTTTCGGCTTCAGGTAGACGATCGTTTTGTGTTATCGATATGCGACACTGATGTGGTATTCGAAGTGGAGACTTCTTATCAAAGCTGTCTCGCTCAATGAACGAGTGGATGATGTTACCATTGCAGAAATTGTTCTATCTAACTTTCCTTAGTATCTGTTGCTTTCTGTCACCTAACCACGGATGGTATCACGCTGGTCATAGGCTAAATTGTAGACAGAAAATCTCGTTTAGTGTCATCAGAATTTTGTAACCAAGTTTTGAAGAAAGAATGATGGTTAACATGTTGTTTTTATTGTTTTCTGTGAAAACCCGTACCCGGGAATCGAATATAACCTGTAATCAATTCAGATTACAAGTTTGTCTGAGTAACAATCTCATTCCTGTTAACAAAACAAGCATCCGTATGTTCCCGATTCTCATATTATAGTACGATAAACCGGTTAAACAATTGCTTCATATGTTCAGGCTTCACCTATTTTATTACGTCGTGACTGCTTTTCTGTTAACTTTTCGCAATTCAGGTCGAGACAGTTAGTTTTCCTGATTGCCTCTCATATCGCAATGGCTGGCGTGCATTCCCTTTCAGGTTTCAGTCACGTTTTTTTTAATCATTGATTACTTTGTTCGAAACGTCAACTGACTGTTATCAACTGTGAGCCGACTCCGTTAAATGCATCGTTTGTTCCTTCGTGCCACAGGTTACTAATCAGACCGAAATCTCTCGCGGCATCGCTTACCTTTCATTGTACACTGGTTGTGGGATTGGGGGAAAGTCCCCTGCTTTAATTATTGTGTTACGGAGAGCTGATCGATTTTTTGCCTATGTATTCATGGCCAATATCGCATCGTAGGTTTTCTTCCATTTTTCATGTTCAGCCAAAGGGTTTTAGCTGGACTACCGTTGGTTTCGATATTGATGAACTGTAAGTGATGCGGAATATAGTGTTGACCGTTAACAGGTGTACGATTCAATCTGGAAGTGGAGAAGTTTTGTGGGCTTGTTTTTACACTAGCAAACGTCTACTTGGTACGGTCTTCCAGAGGCCCACGCCATATCCGCCTTTTCGTTTTTATCCACATCAAGCACAATACACTCAGTATCATTGTCTCATGAACATATTGTACGTAAGAGTGAGATGGCTCTTGTTACAATTCCTTTCTGCTCGTTCCACGTTATAAGTTGTCCTTACTCCCCATGGACAGTCGATATACACATTCACTCTATTTAACCAAGTTAATCGCTGTCTCTCCTAAAGTGTACCGCTGCAGACAAGACTCTAAACTCGGGCAACACATGCGACCTACTGTTATTGTCTTCATTTCTGTACATTACACGCACAGACTGCTCCAGCTTGATGATGGAATGTTTGACGTCATCCTTCTTAGTCCAACCACCTAGGTGTGAGCATTCTTAAGGACTGAGACAATGAACTTGTTATTCTAGTAGGACCACATTCCATCTGATCTTTAGTCTGTCACCCTAAACAAACGGTTTTTGTCAGATATTGTTACAACTTACGTCACTTTTTAAAATAGCTTCTTTGGTCATCGTAGTCTTTCTGATCCAAACATCACGTTTGTCTTAAGCTTATGTTAGGTAGGTGCGCATTTTCTATTTACACTCATAGTTGACAAATTGTTCTCGTTCCCTCTCGCTTTGCATGTTTACCAAGTTGCTGTTAAAACTTTTGCTTTGTCTACGATGCCTTCGGGCTATCTACTGTTCTGTGTGGTCACTGTTATTATTACCACACTATGTAGTACCTTTGGGATGTGGGGATTATATTGCATGTTCCATTCGTATTTCTGTTCGCGGTTTCATCGTACTCGAGCGGAACATGATTAACGTTCGGTCTAATTTAATTATGTTTCTTTCTACCCACGTATATCTATGTATACGTACACTGATCGGATCACAGATGAACTCGTGAGTCTTTTGGTTGCACACACACACACACACTGTTATTGGAAAGGCAGGTCTTTTTGTAGACTTCATTAGCAATGCAGGCAGCTGGATCCGTTATGCTCCAAGCAATTCTTTTATCGTTTATGCCAACCTCTCTGACCAGTTGAGTTGATTGTTGATTGAGTATTACTTACTACAACGTTTTATTCACACAAATAGGCTAATATTGTATTGCATGTAACCAACTAGTTTTTTTAACAAACTGTGATTACATGCCCCCTGTCTGTTGTGGCGTACAATAACCACAAAATCTGGGCAACTTTTCCAATTTTCGTCAAAGGTTGTTAACAGTAATTAAGTGGTCCCATTTTTAGTTACCTTCCCTATTTCAAATAATGTTGTGTTTTGTTTGTTTCGTCCTCTTTTGGTTTCCACAGGATTACGAATCTTCTTCGAGGAACGCTTGAAAACTGACAGACGTCGTATTTAAATCTTTTGCCATGGACAGTTCGCATCGGAAAGATGCACCACCTGAAGTAGATCAGAAATGAGATGTCCATCAGTTCAGCATTAGAGTGAACTCGTTATACTTGATCAGTTATTTTGTTTTGATAAATATTTTGTTGTCTAAACCAATCGGTACGTGTTCATTATCACTAATAGTCACAGTAGATCGTTTACGCCCGGAACAATTTGTGCGCACCTTCTCAGGTGCTGACTCTAAAGCGAAGGTTGAAACATATACGTAACTGTGAAGTTTTCTAATCAATTCCAATTGTCATTATCATTGCGGAGCTTAGTTAACAGTGAGCGTTTTTTCCTAGCATCATTATTTGTACATACTACTAACGTGTGGGGGTGGGGGTCGGAGTGGACAGGTTAATTTACCATTTGAAATAACTGATAAAATCGCACTCTGCACTCGTTTATGTGTACATGCATTTGCGTATCAGCTTTTAGTTGCACTGATCTCTACCTGAACTGTTTCCAGCTTGGAAACTCTAATTGTCTCCGATCTACTAGGAAACTGCATAAAACTCCATAAAGTGTGTGTGATCTGACGAATGAATAAGGCAACGGTTTAAAGGGTTTAATTCAAATAATCACCAGAGTGTTTATGAACATGAGCTAAGTTGATTTTTGCATCCCGTGAACGCAGATGCTTTGACGGTGTGTTTTTCGCTAATACAATCTCCATTGAAAGTGTACTCTTTAGGATGACTATTAATTTTTATCACAAAATTCACCAATTTTGCTTTTAAAAAATTAGTACTTGACGGTATTACTATATTGTTTATCGTAGGGTGTTTCTCTTCACTACAACTCAAAAATTGTTTGATATGGATGAAGTGGGTTTACCAAGGATTCGGTTTTTTGTTTTGATACAGACGAAGATCATAACTTGTTCATCAATGATTTCGATAATGTTTGATTCCTGCTTGATTCACTCTTGTTGTTGATTGACTGTTGATCTGTGTGGAAGCTTTTCGTAACTGAAATTCTATCGAATTTTGTGAGGGAATTACAGATTATCGATCGCTTCTGCAGTCGGCTTTGTTCGTGTGCATGCTATGTCGTGTACTGCTCACTTTCAAAAGAACCCACTGATTTCCTAAGAATAACGAAGTGCGCGGGAGGGGCACTTATTTTTTCAGTATAATTACGGCACAGTGAATATGAATGTAGTATTCGGAGTTAATGAGAAATACCATTAATACAGTTGTTTCTGTAGTAGGACCAGACAGCTCGACTGACGAAGAGTGTAGATGAACCAGAATTAGAGTGGTCACTTTGACGGTTTCGTTCACTAAGATTAAAAACCGAACCCCATGAGAGAGAACTTTACAAATAAGTACCGTTGCTACTGTAAACTAAGGTCGACTTCCTGCTAGAAATATCCATATCTTCAATTAGATTCGTTAATCAAACTTATCACAAGGAAGCCTAAAAAAGTTAACCGAAACAGCTTACCTTGCAATTCATTTATGTCTGAGCTTCCGTTATCATACCATTCAAAGACAAACCTCCATGTTCTGCAATTAGCTTTTATGTGTGCTCGTTCGTCTGCTCGTGTTGAGCATCTTGTATTGGCAGTGCCACAAAGCGGTTATCTCATAGTGTACATTAACGTTCCTGTGTGGTACAATGCAGACGTGATTGAAACAGCTTCAAGTTTGTCTTCCAATCAGTTAATTGACCCCCATCATTCTGTTATTAAGAAAGGTGCTTTTCGAGCCATTTACCGAATGCCAAGAGATCGATCTTCGGTGATGATTGTCAGAATTTCGCCCGTCATTCAGGCCATTAGTGTCCAGTCACGCAATTCTGGTCTCTGTACTCTGAAGTCGTTTGTACTGACTCAACCTACCCTTGTCTACAGTCAATGGAAACTACATTTTGGAACAATGTTTGATTAACTGTTACTAAACATGTATTCTGAAACCTGTGTCAATGGGTTTCCTTTTCCATCGTCGTTTTCACGTGTGTCGTACCTTCATTAGCCTAATGCTCCGTCACAGAAAACAAACCTTGATTGTTGTTTTCTTGCTTTCTCAGTTTTCAAACTGTTTTAAGTGTAAGGAAAGCCACCTTGAGTGACTAGAAATTCAACGTTTTCAAACTGGTTACATTTACTCTTGTGTGTTTTCAATAAATTCATCAGCACGTCAGTACATTTCTAGAGGTTAAGTTATTGATGTTGATTGGAAAACGAAAATGCAACCAAATCATTCCTATATATCAAAAGGGTGACGTGGACAATTTACCAATGTTAACTCAGTATGACTAGAATGTTCGGTAGACGGTAAGCGGATAATGATTACAGGGAATCTAAGAGCGTGAACGAATTTCTTATAGCAACATTACACAGGACAACGCATTTGCATGGTGATCGAATGGCAGCCGCTAGGTTTCGGCATTTCACTCATCTTGGTTCCCCTCTGGACGCTCTGTTGACGACCCACCAATACTGACGGGTTCATGTTATGACCCGTGTCTGCCAGATGTTCTAAAGTGGCACCTGTTACTGACAGACCTCTATTCTAACTCTTGCTGAGTGATGTTGCCATGTGCCTTTATCGAACTATCGTTTGTGGGTCCACTATGCTCCACTATTCAACATCAGGAGCAAACAACCATTTTTTGGCGCGGACGGCCACTTTGTATTCCATGTTAGGACATAGTATGCGCGTACCTGTGAATCTTGATCGCAAAGTTTTGACTGGGAAGGTTTACAGCAGTGCACTATAGAGTCTACGGTCAACAAAATCCGCTTCTGAGTCGTCCATAAATGGCAGATTGACAAATGTTGATATCTTCTCCACTCAACTAACCAGACGGCATTGTGACCGTTAACGATACACAATTCTGGATAGCCATTTTATCTCAGGGCATTAGAAACGAGGGTAGATTCTTTACACTCTATTTGTGAGGCAGTGGATAAGATTACTTTTAGTGTATTGCCTTATTTATATTGACTTCCTACAGATAGATAGCTTCAACGAGCCGTTTGGTCATCTGCTTTAAGTAACGTAACGGAAATGAAGCGGTTTGTTTATTTACATTTTGGACATGAACTATACATACGAGTCTGCTCTGTTACACATGTACAAAGCGTTATCAGCTTTGTCCAAGCCATCCGTTATCATAAATGTGTCGTCCACGTAACGATGATAGAAACATGGATTATCAGTCGAACTTTGCATCTGGTTCCGTTCAACTAACAAAAGGTTGAAAGGAAATCCTATAGCCACCACATCTGTTTATCGATAAAACGATCCGTTAATCGCAAATGCCACTTACGTTGCACTCCAGTCGATACGGCAGTACTGCACATGTACCGAAAGCCTAGCAGTTTCTGCCAGGCAGACGGTCTGTCGCGTATTGTCGACTACCAAGTCGCAGAGTCAGGAAGTACAGTCGTTGCTGTTGTTAGTGTCTTACTGGAAGTTAATCCCATGCTGTTGAATGCCATCCACGCATTATCAGTTATAGTCAAAATGGTCCAGTTAACAACGGAACATGACAGGAAGCTTCAGCATGTGATGATCTTCGTTCGCAGGATGTGGTCCATGGACGAAAGCAAGGGATCGTTTTCAGTCATGAACTGTTCCGCATATTTGTAGACCGGATAGTAGTTTTGTGATAACTTCGCACATTCTCACTTATCCTATCTGGGGCTAAGTCGAGTGGATGCTAAATTGGAACAGTACTGTCGAAATTGCGTCAGGTATGTGGTTTCCGCCAAATCAATGACCACAGAATCAATAGTCCTGGTATCACACGAATTTGACCTTTCAAAGGCTCATCCACGACCAGATTGTAGTAGATGCAGTCGCCGAATGGACCGATGAACTCCTGATCTGTCTTCACAGAATAGAGTCTAAAATTGCCAGACTAAATATACTATTCAGCCATTGTGGAACGCCGGTGATTTTGGTGACCGATGACGGGGCCGAAATTGCCATGGTAATCTGGGCAGCATTTTCTGAGCAAGATGGTATTCAACACATCTGCCCTCCAATACATCACCGCCAATCATACGGTTAAAGGAATTGTTTCCTGGACACATTTAAACATGTTGAAGCGAAGGGGAGCTAACGCAACGTATCATCGAGGCCTTCCTGATACTCTGCTGTTGAACACCCTGTTGTAAACCCTCCTAAACGGTACACTGGTTCGATCTCGGTATAGTGGTGCGCTCGATAAAATCGGATTCTCGTCCCGGTAATAATTCACACGAAAATCTCGGTCCCGAATAATACCGCGACTGTTCCCGTAATCGCTCCCAAGGCAAACCAAAAGACGCGTTCAAAACAGGAAGCTTTGTTCCGCTACAAACGTGTGCAGGGTAGGGCGACAAGTACAAGGTATTTATAGGGCACGTCATGAACACACATTCCCATCACATCATGAGAAAGAGTTAGGACCACACATGGGCATAGCGGTATAAAAAGTCTCAACCGATTTGAGCAGTTCCACTAGTTCGGACTGAGTCGAGTGATTTTTTTCCTTCGCTCTCACGACGGAGGCGCCCCTGGGACGGTCACAGGGTGGGGCGCCCTAACACACCCATTCCAAAGAATCCAGGGGAAATCGCCCGCGGAGTGCAAATTTGGTGGAATATTGAAGGCTGTCAATAAAATATGATTAGAAGAAACGGCACAACTGCGGAGTACTTTAACAGTGCAACGGTAACTATGAAGTGCTTAGTTCAAAACGTAGTCATGATATCAGGATGAGCAAGTCGTAGCCGCAGATTCCAAAGCTGAAGACAGAAGCGCATTAATTGTCCAACTATGCTTATTGGACGTCAACCTCCCAGTCCTTGTGGCTGGAGCGTCTCAGAAGAATGTTAGGCCTTCTATTTTCTGTCAGGATCCGTTTTGACCTATAAGTACGGTACGGTTGTGGAGTAATTTCAGGCGAAATGAATAAATTTGCTCTTTCCATTTTTTCCCGTGGTGTTTCAGGGCGTGAATGTCAGCAACTGAGGCTCTGGGCTTTCTGACATTGAAGATTTTCCTTGCGTACAGTATGATCATCGTTGTAGTTTCGCTGATACAACATTTGATGACGGTGAACCCAGAGTGTGCCTTACTTTCGGTTAAGTCGAGGTGCTGCTTCAACAGCAGCAGAAGTGGTTCGGGCAGTCACATATAAAAGTGGTTGAAACACTAACACGAAGGCCTGATCTTCATGATCATGTTTCTAACGCCGACTGTCAATCACTCGGATTTATGAACACCGTTGTGAATTTGATAACCGACTTCCACTTTGATCAAATCTCGGGGTTCGTTTCGAACCATGGTTCCGAAAACACAGGGACATCTTCTGGGTCGAATTATCCAATTTGATGATGCTCAAACAGTTAGAGTGCTGTTACACAAACGTGGACCGCCTAAATACGGACGATATACTGACTTCGTATTGCCCACAAATCCTCGTCATTTTACTTTGAAGGAGACCGTTAAATGCATTGGGCAGATCTTTGATAGTCATCATTGTTCAACATTTGGTGCAGGTATCCCAAATTAGCCATGAACGCAGTCGGTGATTTTGTGATCTGTTCGAAATACCGAATGCGAACGTGAACGATTCAAGCTATCTTCATTAACAGACGACCTGATCAAGTGTTTAATTTTCGTTTGTGATCTGCATTCCAAACAAAATGGAAAATGATCCTGATATGAACCTGCTGACTGTCACTGTTGAGTATCAGAGGTTACACAACCTTAAACACGACGCAAGCATGGTTACGCTTTCCCAGAAAAGACCATCTACCACATTCGAATCTGATTTTGTAGGGCGAAGGGAGTACGTCACAGTGTTTGAAAATCAGTTTCTTTTTCGTCTTCAAGTTGGCACTGCCTTCGACGTCATCATTGTATCGAAGGTTACCTGGAGATCCGTTGGGGAACTGCCAGTTTGTCGAACTTCCTACACCGTACTGAACGCGTCTGATTGTTTATTGAGACTACAGTTGAAGCAACTTCTGACGTTTCTGTTGATGGCGTACAATTTAGAGGAAAGTGCTACGTCGTAGATGGTCCAGATCCCACTCTACTTAGCGTAAATTGATTGGGTCAGCTGTAACTTCTGTTGACGCAGCTGAGCATGATATGCAGCAAAATCAACGCAGCCTACAACCGACCGTCGATTTCACAGCAAGCTAGCTCAAAGGTCGCCGTTATTTTGAGTCGGAAACACACCGCTGCGTTCCAACATAGTCTTGGGTTATCCGTTTTCCAATCAGAGTGCCCAGCCTCGCATGCCACGTTACCCATCGTGGACGGAAAGTTTAACGGGTTACTGGAATTGGGAGTGCTTCAGTCAGTCTACTATTCGGCGTCGGTTGCACTCATTGTATTGGTAAGGAAAACGGACGGTACCGTCTGCATCTGCACTGAATTCTGTGTGGGTCTCAGTGATGCTCTCGACACTCACCAGCATCCGTCGTCCCTCCCAGAGGATCTGTTTGCAATGCTAACTGGTGATACTAGATCTCGTCGGTTTCTCCCTGTAAGCGGCATTTGCCTAGGCCTCCCGGGAACTTTTGACAGACAACACAGACCGAGACTTGTTCTCGTACAGCCGGCCGCCATTCGACTTAGAGACGGCTCCGTTGATCTTCCAGAATCCCGTGGACGCGATACTCATCAACTCTCCGTGGTGAGCAGCATACCCGGGAGACATTGTCGTGACGGATTCGGACACTGATCAACTTATGATTGGGCTAAATAAGTCCTTGGTTATATTCAGTGTTACTGCCTCAGCACCCATCAGGACTGTTACAAATTTTCCGTGCACTCCATCAATTGCCTGGGATTCAACAGTGACAAGTATCACCTCCACCTTGATGATAAGATTGGACTGGAGCAGTTTCCAATTAGAACTCACGTGTAATCTACTGCAACCGAAATTGCAGTCGATCGGCATCAACCAATCAAAAACGGCGGCCAGTTGCTACGTCGAATTTGTTTCTAAGAGGTGATGATGAAAACAAGTTGTTTGGGCGCGTAGCAGATTTAAACTGTAGGATGCAACCAGTAGAGCAGATAGGGATTGTGTCCAAAAACATATTATACAACATGTAGCGGTGCTGAAATAAACACAAAGGGTAAAGGTACAAAGGTATGACAGAGTTACGTTTAAATGGAACTGTCCTCCTTGTTCGTCTGACTGTCCGTTGACTCAGGGTCCTCGTGCACAACGTTGACGTTTTGTGGAAGGTGAACAAAACAACCATGTAATAATTACCACTTCAAATTCAGTCCGTGCGCACCAGCTAGTTTCGATCATGAGTTACACAACTCCCTTCTTCGCTGAGCACCGTCCCCGGTTCCTCAATTATGTCTAATATGATCGGAACTTCGATTTCCATCCCGACCTTGGGGACGTCCGATGGTGGTCCGTTGAAGAGAACCACGATTGGCTGTCTGTCAGTTCACTAATCTGACAGATTGCTTCCGAAATTATTCGTTCAGCAACATACGGCCCTTTTATCTTGTTTATACATCTTCACTTGGACTTCCAGGTTCGGAACCTTGTTGTAAAGTCACACTCTATCACCAGCCTTCAGGGGAGCTCCAGAATCCCCTTTATCATAATAGTACTTCTGATGCCCATGAGATGTCTCCAGATGTGTTCATGCAATCTGGTAGGCCCGTCGAAGTGTATCAAGAAGGTTACTTACCCATTGTGCAATTGAAAGTTGTAGTTACTGCGTAACCGACAATCGGGTATCTGAGGATGGTCACACTTCTCAGCTGGCCCACAAGAAACGTAAGGTTTGATTATTGGACGAATGAATAGCACTACGGTAAGCTAACATACACTTCGGTATAGCTAAGTTTCATTCAGTGACATTCTCCTCTGTGAAAACTTGAAGGAGACTTTTGAGGGAGCGGTTCGTCCTTTCCACCTGCCGATTGCCCTGCGGGTGGTAAGCTGTATTTCGCGTTTTATCTACTCTCAGTAGCCTGCACATTTCGCGAACCAAAGAGCTTACAAAGCAGGAGGCTTGACCTGAATGGATTTGGTCAGGGGCTCCCAAAATGTACACCCAATGGTCGACAGTGGCTGTTGCTACCGTCGAGGTATCCACTTGTGCATATAGGACGGCTTCGCACCATTTGGACCAAGATGTACCGATTGTTTCGGGGTATCTCAAACAACGGCCCCACAATGTCTACGCAGGCCAACTTGTTAGGGTATCCTGCAGTCATAATTTGCAACGGCGCTCGACGTACTATTGTAGGGTTTTTGAAGTTGCTGCAATTTTTGCACAATTGGCATAACAACCTGACATCTATCCGCTGATGTGACCATTAAAATCGTTGTCTTGCGGCCGCCTCCAGTTTATTTATTCCCGCATGACCGAGTTCGAGGTGCAATTTTGCCACGACTTCACGTACCATATACTGAGGAACCACAATCCTTCTCATGTAAACGAGTCCGTATTGGATAAGTAATACTCCCTCCGCCATCCTGAACTGTTTCCAAAGCGCTCCAAGGCAGCGAGATTCGTTGGTTTTTCTTTCCATTTCTTTGCTTGTTGCTCTCTCACCATTACTCCGGTACCTTTCGTGTATTAGCGCAGTCTCGGGATCTGCTGCTTGACGCTGATTCCCAGTAAACCATGCACACGACTGACCTAAACGAAAACAAAAACTTCGCCAGCAGCACGCTTTGTCACACAATTCAAATTCAACTCTTATGCGCTTTCTGGTTTCCACTGCACGTTACAAAACAGCCAAGTTGATTAAAGTGAAACTGTGGAATGATGCAACAAACGGGCTTATCAGAACACAACACGCTTGTCACACAATTGCAATTGTAAACACTCTCTCTGTATGGAGAATATTGTTCTTCAGTATTGGTCCGACCACTTTTGTCCTGATCCTGTCGACTTGGTACCCTAGCAGCGTGGAAGCCATCAAAAGTATGCCGTCTCCGAACGATTTTTTTTTACTTCATTCATTTGGGTGTCTTGTGAGACACTACATTGCGTTCTTACCGGGCATACATACCGTGCGAACACCCTCGTACAGACTCTTCAAAACGGAACGAATCTGATCTTGTTCGCATTTGAATAAGTCAAGTCAATCCTTGGATCTATCATGCCGTTGATGTACTAATTTCAGGCAGAGCGAATCATTTCATTGTTGACAGTTTTTTGGTCTCTTGACGTAGGAATTTCAGGGATCGATGATCCGGGCGTTCTGACAATGAGAATATTTTTGTGTACATTTGATTTATCCTCGTGATTCTTTTGATACAAAAAGTTGATAGGTGTATTCGTACCGCAAACATCGGCAAGACTTATCCATGTGACTGCAATGGTTTTGCCAAGTAATTCGTGGACCGCAAATATCGGATGACACAGACACGTGCACAAGACCAGATGGTCATTAGGTGAGCAAATCAATATAAAGTCGGTGACACACAGAAGGTCGGTCCAAAATGGAAACAGCAGTAATGCAACCGGAAACATGCAGAACGATCCACGAGACGTCGCAAAACGACTAGTTCGCCGTCACAATTGCAATCTTTTCCAGAAGTCATCCGGAGGCGTTGCTGAGTCGACAGAAACAACTACTGGTCACTCATCCTTACACATAGTAAAAATTTCACAATTTTGTTGGTTTTTTTATAGACTGACGGATGATTCCAAATAAAGATCACAGTGAATCGGATGTACACTTTTTTGTTTGACATTACAGTAACGTAAATGTCGTTTCAAATTTGTGTTCTTTTCATCATAGTTCAGGAATTCTGACCATTGTTTGTACCCAGCCGTTGTGGTTATTAATCCAAATAGAAGCATAGTGTGCATATGAACGCTATCCTAAGAGGCGCTTGAAGTGAAGTAATATGAACACTATTCATTGGTGAACCGGCCCTCCTAATCCACTTAGATGTAGGCAGGCTCTTTTAAAAATCAGCACAAAATCCGTGCTTGGTTCCTGTTAGTAGTTGTCACAAGTACATATACCTATCGGGACTGTGAGTTGCGATGAGAATCCCTCGTTTGTGAAGCGAGTATGTTGACCACCACGTCATTTGCCTTCTGTTAGTCTTGATCGTATCTAAACTTGCTAGTAGTATCCAGCTTGTCAGTTTATCTTGATAGCAGAGGAAGTGACTGTCGTGTTAGCATCGGTGACGCTTAGAGGAAGTTTCGGTTATTGGATAAAAGCCTTAGTGTACAAGGTGTTGCCCTCTACTTCAACTTTTTATCCTACTGTACGAGTGCCTTAAGTCGAGATGACCAAAATCCAACGGTACAGCATATTGGTCCAATTTGAAACATATCAATGGTATATTTTCCATCTTTTTTCACAAAACTACTGCATGACGGTCAGAAGGGTTCCATCGCTCAACTTTGTCACACTTTACCTGGCTGATAAATTCAAACAAATGATTTTTCACAGAAGGTCAGACTAAGTGTCAACCTTAAAAGCATGACTCGTGGTTTTTCATATTTAACAGTTGTCCAGCCAGTCTGTTGTTACCTGTAAGGACTATCTACAAAGTCTGTCTTTTTCTAGGACGACAGTCGTTTATTTCAGGCAGCTGTCGTCTTTTCCTAACCTGTCATTTTGAATTAAATCTCCCGTTTGTGTCCTGTGTCTGTATAGAAGGATTGCGCACCAAACATGCGAATGTCAGTGGTTTTTGCATCCTAGAGCACTCACTTTGTTGTTCGTGCTCTAAACGAAAAATTTGAAACGTTCAATAAGTTGGTTATCTTCCCATAAGACACAAGACAACTATTAGAATGTGAACTCTAACTGTAGTCCTATTCCTGGCTTAAAAATACGTACAACAATCAAAGCTTATATATACAGTGCATATCGTTCTGCCAATTGAGTGATTTTCGCCATAAAATGAGTGCCTGTCAGTTAATTCTGGAAGGCGTATTGTTGACTGCCGGTGGTCGTTCACTAACATTTGACAATAAGGGAATAATAAATATAACGTGGTTATCCGGTTCCAATCGTAAAGTCTGTTGTGAGCAAATCTTGAAACTTTACGTGTAATTTCAGTTGCCTTTTGTTTTTCCTCACGTCAAATGTACTGTGCTTGGTCATTTACCTTTGTAGACTGACTGTTTGAATCTATATAGGGAGTTATTCGTAGGAATTTACCATGTGACGTTCCGTATTTCAAATTGAACATCATTCACATTTGATCGCGTCTTTTGCATTCAGGGAGAGATTCTGGCCAGCTTCTATTAGGATGAAGCACTAGATTCAAGTTTCGCTCTTGTTAGAGCTCATCAATAGTGTATATTCTTGCAACGGCCGGGATTAAAACTCTGGCCTAGGTTTCATGAGACAACCGTGTTGATCACTATGCCATTGACCCAATTAAATTATCACACCCGAATAGTCAACCACATTCGCTTATGAGGTAAATGGCTCAGTGGTCAACACGGTTGCCTAAAAAAAGCTTGACCGGAGTTTTAGCCCTGGCAGTGGCAAGGATAGGTATTGGTGACAAGCTATAACAAAGGAAAAACTCAAGTATAGGGCTTCTTATTGAACCAGGGGTTTGACTGAAACTTCTACGAGAATGTGAGAGCTGTGATCGGCTGTGAATGATGTTTAATTTATTTAAAAAATTGTTTTTACCAAACTTCAGATTTTTGCTTTAGTTAGATTTATCTGCCTATACACACTAAGGTTAAAGATTGATTTGCTTCGAGACTTACATAACATACGCTATTTTGCATACACCTAACATTACCAACCTATTCGATTGAACCAGAAGTCGCTCTTCCATATAAATCACTAAATAAAATAGTGATCTGAGAGGATTGCTCTTTATACCAAAGTAAAAGAATCGAATTATTGGACTAAGGTGAATGAATAATAAGAGAGTTGGATTCGATATTTTCAGACAGCCAGTCTTCTAGTCGCCTTTGAGAATACACATGACTGAAAACAGTTCATTTCATGGTTCTGTTCAGTTAATATTATTCACGAGCCACTTGAGTTATTCATTACTAAGCCAGAAATCATGTTGGTCCGCTTCAGTTAACGGGACTTCATTATCTTTTATGGTAATTCAAAATTTTCTATTGCTGAATACTCATTAATGAAGCACTAGGCTTTCCGGTAGTAAACACTAAAATGAATAATAGCTTGCCTTCCGCAATGTCCACGAAAACATTTTATAATCTCAAATAAATGGGTCTTAGGTGATTACTTTCCGCTTTAGCCATAACTATGTTTATGAGCAATGGGTCAAGTGCGGACCGCATACTTA
>JTDE01004797.1:24299-53219 GCA_014338405.1 Paragonimus skrjabini miyazakii
CTGTTCTGTCTTTCTCTTATTACTTTTTCCGGAACCTCGACTGATCCGATAAAATGTGGAGTATCCTGTCAACATAATCTGTCTCATCTACCAGAACTACTCCAGTTTCTTTATTCGGCTTTGTCAAAATGACATTATGATTACTTTGTGGCCTTTTTATTGCTCCCGTATGGTTCCAAATCAATAAACATCACTGGGATACTATGATATTACAGTGTTTATAGCAGTTGTTTGCAAGCATAGACCCACCAAATTATGGAAATGGATTGAGCTCGCCTAGTTACCGATACATGTTTTCAAACTTAAAGAATGTGAAACTCAACGATACTACCTCTAGCACTGTACGAGTCAATACGCCGGTTTAATAATTGCAGACATATCGTTCTCGGCTGTTAACAGATGTGACCTGCAGTTTGATCGGATTCCATCCATTCGACAGTTTAGTCCTTTCGAATCAATACTTGCGCTTCCATCCCACTTTTTGTTTGAAGTACGCAGAATATATTCGTGGTTTATTATGTGGTTTCAGTTTTTGTTGACCCCTGTGTAATTTTGTATACTGCCAGTAAAAATCGCGTAGGTAGTCATTTCGTAGTTGCACTCTTAGCATGAATCCCATCTAGAACAAACTAGGCACTGTGTCACTTTGAGATCTGCGTGGCTATGATTGACTGGTGCACACACCTAAGTGACGCCACGCCATCCCCAATATGCCTATGATATGGGCAGTCCGATTACCTTGCCTCCTCCTCATTGGCTGTCGACCATTTGGCCAAGAGCTCAAGCGTAAATGACACCCATATCGTTTCTCTGCTAAGTGGATGTCTAAGTTGCATCGAAGGCCCCAAAGAGAACAGTGGCCAGGAGGCTAACAGGTTTTGAAAAGACTCCACGCAATGTTAACATCAGAACGCAAAATTACTAATATGGCTAGGGAGGGAGACAAAATATGGGAACACTGGTGTGTAACTACTTGCTGAATCAAATATACAAGTTAATACCTTCATCTGAAGAGGAATGAATAAATGCAAAGACTCGATGAGAGTAAACCTGCTTACTACCATTCAAGAGTGACATTTCTTTGCTTCGAACCACGAAACATCCCACTGCATCGATTAAGCGACCCTACGTTGTGGATGAAATCGTAATCGTCGACCGAACTCGCGTGCAACTGTGACCGCCAACTCAGACGTTGTTTATCAGTTTGTGTGCAACTGCGGTCATTGGTGCTTGAACTCTAAGATGGGAGACATCTGTCAAAATGGTTTCATAATGTGACTACGCAATACTTCCTTCGTTCCCAGATCACGTAACCTCTCGGTATCTTCTACCGTCAGACACATGTTGACCAGTGGTCATCAGATTAATCTCGACTCGGCTTCCTGGATTATAATACACCACGCTAATCCGTATTTCCTTCGTTTCGCTGAAGCGGTTGCGATTAGCCGTGTTAGGCCAGCAATATGTGTGCGAAAGCACTTATATGTAAGTCTTAGATCCCCATGGACCTAGTAGTTTTACGCTGTTATCCCTTACTCCATTTGCTAATGTATTTTTGTCACCCGCCCTTCACTAATGTCATGTATATATAAATACCTGATTATTGTTATTTAGTGCTGAAGAGACACTATGAAATGCTAGCATCTACCAGTGTTCGTCTTCAACTTCAAGATCATCAAAAATCTTAGTCATCGCATCATTCTTCCCAACTTTTAATTGCAATAGATTTGGTGCTCTAGGTGAGTAATACGTTCTTTGATCAGTAAATGTAAAAACCAGCGGAAAAGGAAGGGAACACGTTGCTATTCGGTTTAGGTCAAACTGAGCCACACGCTGAGTTCTTGTGTGAACCAGAACGGTGTGTTCAAAATTACTTCTCTTGCAACACAGACTAGTGCTGAGTGAGGAGTTTGCATTTTTCAATGGAATTTCAAACATAGGTGACTAAACGCTGAAGTTAAATCCGTAATTCGACACGGTCAATTAGGTGGACTTATACGATTGTCAGGGTTAAAAGTTGAGAACTCTGTTGTGAACGCATGCAATATCTGAACGTTAAAATATCGAGATGAGGTTTATAGAAGACTTTACACAGACCTTATGAACAAATTGCAAATCAACTGAAACATGGTAATCATGAGGTTTAGCAAAGGAACGTGGATAGTTCCGGTCCAAAAGATAGTTTACTTTGGTAAACTGTCATTGATTGTATCAGATAACTAGAAGTTGCAGATAGCGGAAGAAACTGAAGACAGAACAACAGCAACTGTGAATAATTTCGTTGGCTTACACTTCCAAGTGAAACAAACGGACGTTATTGATGCGCAAACTTATGAGCGTGCCACACCAACGAGAACGGTTATTTCACCATTTTACATACTTCCAAGAGTTAGGAAAGACGCAGCGCTATTAAGACCAGTACTCGACATGCACTATTCAACTGATCACGCTTTACGTCAGGGGCCAGTAGAAACGTTTAAACCGATCAATACATGACTGACTCAAACCGATCAATACATGACTGACTTATAGCTTATAATGTTGACATTACTAACTCGGTGGACTTGGGAACAACGACATGATTTCTTTGGATGTGAATCCTCTATATACCAGCATACCGGTTGTATTCCATTAGCCAAAGCGACAGATGGTAAAGTTGCTCGTGTATGATAGCGAGTAGACTAAACGCGACCAATTGTTACATGCGAACTTTTGTGCAAAGGGGAACCAAGAGCATAGATCAACATGCGTATCGAACGTTTTCATTAGGCTATCACATGATTAGTCAATAAGGGTGATGCACAAATGCACGTGGATGTACAGGCAATTGGTTAATTCCCGGGCGGACGGCACACACACACACGTGCATGCTCGTAATGACGTCGGCCCACGGAATCAACGCGCACCGTAGATCCGATTGCGCAGCATTGTCACCATGGCCCTATGTCGAAGACAATCAAATGACTACTGCTGAAGAGAAAACGAGGTGTTATTGTTTTTCTTTTTAAATATTCACTTCTAATTCACTAATGAGCTGTACCCGTAGAAGAGTAGAACCTCTGGGTCCGGTGCTTCCACGCGTATTTATGGTCAAGCTAGAGATCACTTAATTCCGTTACATCGTCACTAAATCTAAGTGTTAAAGGTCAAAACTGTTTGGTATGAAAAACGATTCATGTTGACGTAGATTTGGTACGGATGAATTGACACGAAATGCTTGCACCTACCGCTCTCTGTTGTAACTATTTCGTTTAAACCTCTGAATGGAACCAAATGTTTTGAAGTGTTTCTGTTTGACTCTAATTCGTGATAACCGTTGGATCATATTGCCGAATTTCAATAAAATATATTCCAATATGGAGTTTACCATCGAACAAGATCATGACAACTGGCTACCATTTCCAAGTGTAACGTTGCTCCCTCAATCGGGTGGGTCGTTTCGTAGAAAAAGTATTGCTCGTCAAAACCCACATTTTCTGTTTTACTCTTCTGAATTGCAAAAAGTCAGTGTTTTTTTCCGTTAACGGAACGCAGAAGTTCTGTACACCAGATAATTTCCAGTAGAAAGTACAGTATATTCGGAAAATGCTGGCAAACGCCGACGGATCTATAGATACCAATTTGCATTTCAGCGCGCAACGTGAACTTATTTAGACGGCAAAAAATACATTCTTTTATGTGTGCCATATACTAGGGTGAGGTTAACAGCAAAATAATCAGTGGGAAACCAACATATACATTCTGCGTTTTCTACCACGCAGCAATATTCATCACGTCGTTCAACACCAGCAAGATACTGATATAACATCTCTAATACTAGGTTTCCCAAGTTCGTTTCGTTTTTTGCATCTATTCTGTTATCTAGTTTTGTAAGATCGGTTACGTTGGAAACACCACAAAGTAGCTATCAGATGGGATTCGTAAACCTCTCAAGAAATAGACTTGCAACTTTTTGCCTAAAGTTAACTTAAATGCAAAAAAACGACAACGGTTATCACGTCATGCTGGCTAGTGCACTCGGAACCACTAGTAAGGTCTGACACACGCATCTCGGAGTGCGACAGTCAACAACACTTGAAATTATCGTCTTCAAACTCTATGACTTACGTTTGTGTGCAAAAGTGTAGTGTATGTGGGCCTTTCACCTCCACTGATCGTCCGTCCTAAGCCCACATGAAACTCGTTCAAGCGTGAACAATTCGGCGCTTGTGCACAGTCATCACGAGTGGTTTGCGCTGCACCACTAGGAGTTCTACTTATACATCATATTGCAAACCCGAATGTATGAGACCCGGAGGCGCATGCATCAGGCCTTTGTTTTCAGCCGGCCAGTGCTGGTTAGCTGGTTGATAGGCTAGCACAAAACTAAAACTACTACATCTTGGAAAATAGCCAGAGAGCGGTTCCAATGGTTAGATTTAAATTGAGGAGAAAAATATTGAAAATAGAAGCCAGGACATAGTTCGTTATAAGAGTACATACTGTTACACTGTTGGTGAGATTACGAGGATAAATAAAGATTTAAGGTTGAACTGAAAAATAAACAAAGCATTCACCAAACAATGCATCAACAGAAAAGATAAGCTAGAAGGTCACAATAACTCAAGTTTTTGAAAAGGAGAGCATAGTTATTTGCCACGCAGCGGTGATCCATGTGATTTGTTTTGTTCGCACATATTTCAGATAGCTTTAAAAGCCTGATGAAAGTAACTAAAACGATATTCTATTTGATTACTATCTCAATTTTCGATGCACAATTTTCTAAGTTAATTTTGAATATTTGCAGTGGACTCAAATTTTACGATTTGTCACTGCCAGTTATCCTCTTCAATGCCCGAATTTTTACTCCCGTTTGATGTATTCAGTAGTAATTATCCATTTCTAGGTAGGGATTGCAAGTCACGTTATCCCTCGGGTTAGGCGTGGTTTTTGTTCACTTGAAATCTGATCACACGTCATTATCGATGGAATTATCACGGATAACTTATCGCTGTATGCTTTTCTACTGTGCATAGCTCATTCAATCATCCCAGTGGAGCAACATTAGTTCTTAACATGATCTGGTTCCTTCAACACTACTTACACAATATTGCATGTGACGGTTCAAAGATGATTCATTCCTGCTTATTTTGTAGCAGACGGATTGTGGGTAAGGTCGAAGACCGATAGCGGAGAACCCCGTTTTATGGGGGTTCAGTGTATGAATGAAATAAATAAGCTGTCGAACAAATGCCCTCGTCACCGGAACAATATGTAGTAGCTTAGAACAATTTGTGGAATAGGGCCGAACGATCCAGTTAAAGAACTCTGATACAGTGGATTCCGTTTGTAGACCAGAGCTTGGAGACTTCATATTTGTATTACGATTGGCAGGTTAGCACATGATTTAAGGCCGGGCGTTCCTGACCCGTGCTATACTGTCCAGCATGAGACCTCACAAAATCCATGGGATGGATCATAAACGCCGTTGAAGTTGTGTTAGTATCCTCGCTTACAACCTAATTTTCCGTGTTTGGTTATTTGCTGTTTGGAATGTCTACCTACATATATAGTAAAGAACATGTTTCACAGGCAGCCCATGTTAGATTGATGCTAACTTGTTTGTTGTTCATATAAACTGGCAGACTGTTTTTAGCTGCACATGTCAAATGCTAATATATTACAATTTTCTAGGCAGTTAGTCACTTTTTAGCACAACTATTCATAGTTACTATACGATAAACGTTAATCACATCTGACCATAGATATTGCACATAACAAAATATTTGGATCTTTCAAAATTCGGAAAGCGTAGTAGAAATGATTATTGTGGACTAATGGTTGGACCAGTATAAACTTGCGGAATATGACGGATTAACTGACGTGAGAGTGGTTCTTGACTTGTAATCCGTTTGCTAGATGAAGTTTTACAAGCCTTGGAGTCGAAAATTCTCACCGTATTGCTTAGTTTATATGACGACGTCGAAGTAGGAAGTGTTGTTCAGCATGCCGTTCGGAAGCCACTAATCTTGATGTATCACGTAGAAGTGTGTGACAAAAACTGAAGCAGCTGTTATGGTACTTTTCTTGCCAAACAATGAAATCGGTAATTTATTGGTGACACTGACCACGTCAGTCGGTTCTTTTTTGGCGTTTCGCCTGATATCCGCTTTGTCGAGCGGTCTTTGTCAGGCGCTGTGCCGGGTTTCGATCGAGTAAACAACTGCATTTGTAGTCAACATTAACCTTTGAAATGTGGGTCGAACGGATATCAATGTAAGAACACGTTACATACTGGATACGACATGTTAGAGAAGTAACTGACCTGGTTGCGTAGATGACAGGTCCAAATAGGCAATTGGGGAACGTGCATGGACGGACGCATTTTAAGGGTGGTGGAGGATTTACCATGATAGTTTAGTTGGGCAATCAGCAATCTGTCAATTTCAGATGGAATCCCTCAAATCCCTACAGTTATCATAAGACGGAACTTCATATCAGGTACTGGCTTTCAAAATAGGTATTCCAATAAGTCTATCCGACTGCTAAGGATCAGTTGTTATTATCGTTTATGGCATCTATTTAAATGCTCAATCACATATAATCAATTACGAGTTGTATCTCTTTAATTAATCTGAAGTAAAAAAATGCTTGAATTGGTCTATCAAACATGCTGGTCACAACTGTTTCATGCAGACACTCTGGGCGAGTTAAAGAACAGATTGATTAATAATTATATATTGTGTTCAAATTCACTTTGCGAGGTCTGATAAGATTGACAGTTCGAGTATATACCTAGTGTTAACTTGAGTAATCCTTCCCCGGTTACTAATTATCGGCTCCACAAAGTATGCCTCATCAGATTCAAAGAAATCAACCTGTAGTTAAGTTTGGTGTTTTAAGTTCAAGTGAATTCTCGTTCCTTATATTCATGCGCCCAAAACCTTCATATGAAGCGTCTGATAGATCAGTCCAAGTGCTATAGCAAATGGAAGTGAATAGGTGTATGAGACCTCTGCACATTCAGTAACATACATTGCGGTTACTTTTGCCTTGAATAGTATCAAAATAATTATTGACTAGTTCATTGACCAATGGTTAACCTTAAAACTTTGCATACTGATCGAGATGCTTTTAACTGTTACCCATGAAGAAAAAGAAAACAAATTAGTTTTTAGCAGTGTCAGCAAACGTTCTCAAATATAGCTGTCAGATCGAATACAATAAAATCAAATGCATGATTGGGTAACGCCTCGGTTAACATTTTATACTGTTAGTTGACGTTCTTATTCAATCATGCCTATGATAGACAAATGTACCATCCCGTGAGATAATGGCGTTACCCACGAATCAATGTTTTTTTTAATTTTTCGATGAGTGGTAGTCATTGGCTAAGGCTATATTTTTATGATAAGAAGGTTTTTAGTCAGCTTTACAACTAAGAATGATTTTCCTAGCCTAATGGCCAAAAAGCTACGATTTAGTGTTCAAGTCTACAAGGCTTCGAGATCATAGAATTTCTTTCTATGCCTTAGACCCAATGCACGAAACGTTGCTTCTGAACGCGTTTGTTTCAAAAACATTTGTGAAAGATCAAAATCGCGGTGGTCGGTCAAATGTGTCTCGCCAGAGATTATATAATTCTTTCTGAAATTATTGCAATTTTCTTGTAGTTAATAAATTCGTGCGCAAACAAGGCAAATGAGTAAAGTGTTTAATATACTATTTATTTATCTCCCGTCTGTTTGATAATGCAATTCAACATTGTTGGATGGCAGTCCCGAGGACAGCTTCGGATGTAATAAGACAGAGGTAACGACAACATTTATCATTCAGTTCAAACTTCTATTTGATTTCAGGTCGATAACAAATTTCCAATGATACTTAGGAAGATAATGTAAGATGGTAGTTGCAAAACAATCATTCTCAACCCTGTTAACTTTTATTTGGTATGATGAGAAAAGATATGTCATAAATCTGGGGTGAACAACTTAAGAAGTCCACTGTCTGTGATTAGGACAGCGTGTACTGTTCAATTCTGTTGCCGTTCTTTCTGCCGTTTTTAGTGGGTGTGTGATTTCGAGAAAACCTTTCGTTTACTTCTAAGTTCCATCACTCGAATTACTACTTTCTTACCAGTAGCTTACCAGCGTTCTCAAAAGATGTCACAGATCACGTTACGACACACTGGTGGCAATAATTGATGCATACTGACCAAATCGTGTGTCACAACCGGACAAAACTAACCACCGAAAACACTGAAGACCCTATTTAAGTGTCAAGGTAGTTTTGTAGATTTGTTCTGTAAGGGTCATTAATTCTGTTCTATTAGTGCAGTTTATTAAGTTCTCATTGATCATCCACTCCTTATACTAATAGAGCTTGTTGTTGACCCTGTGCACCTTGTGCTAATGCATTCATTTCAGCAGCCTTTCACGTTTTAATCTATTAATTATGATACTGGTGTTACAACGGTGTATTGAAGGTAATTGCAAGCTGCGTTCACACTGTTGGCTTGGAACAGTTACCTTGTCTCATCGTAAAATGTTGGTTTTTTGGAAGTCATAAGATTTTGTATGACAGGTTGTTGTGTCCAGTATTGTTACCGTCTGGCTCGTTGAAGAGCTTCCTGTTTTATAACATGTAAACCCGAGTGCGGTTGTCATATCTGAATACTGTGTGTGTTATATTATCAGACACAACAAAATTATGTACAATTTTTGATGAAGTATGTAAGGCTCAAGATTGTATTTTGGTCAAAAATACCGTGACTTGATTTGGTAAGCAATAATGTAGCGAACAATCTCGTTTTCGGTTGTTCATTACCACGCTATTTACATAACACTCGTATAAAACAGAGTTGTCGGGGCGAAACGAACGAAAAACAAGTAGTAGGTTTGAGTGAGGTCAGACACATCATCGGCACACGCGGAGACAACGTTTTGATACGATTACGCCACAATTATGACACAACTGGAGCCATGGCGTTTTGATTGGTTGTGGTGTGGGTGGTTGGCCATGGCAACTTCAACGTCTGAACCAAGCACTTCTGTGCGCACAAGGGTGGGTTTTTTAATAGAATTCCAATCGCTTCAGCTGCTGTCAAAACTCGGCATCTGATAGCTTTTGAGTGACCGGCGTTGACTCGGTAAATTGAGGTGTGCAACAATTGCGCTTGTTATAGTCCTGGTGACTCCGCTAGTGATTCTGGCTGGATGATGTTCACGGATAAGTTCAGATAAGCGCCTGATCGTGCGACTCACATAACTAGTTCCACAGGAACAAGTAAATGATTACACACAAAAAGAAGCCGCAGAAATGGGAATTTTATCCTTTAACCGTAAAGAAAACGCTCGAGTAGAGTTTAAACAGACACATAATTTTGCAGCATAGAATGTTCTATTGATGACAGTGTTAAGTCTCCTAATGATTGTTTCTGTTAGCGTATCGCCTTTAAATGGTAATGATATAAATACTGTTTTCTTTTCTGTCAGGTTCATCTTATCGTGTTTCTCACGACGCTGCATAGTCTTGTCTACAAAACGCTCTGGATAGCCATTTTGTAAGAACAGTGTGCAAAGGAACGATAGTTCTGCGGAGACCGTATTCTGTTCACATATTTTCATGGCTGTATTAGTCAAGCAGTCTATGAGATTCCTTTTCTGCCTTGGAGTAACAAAGCCGCTGAAATGGACACACTGCCCGTTCCAAGTGTCTTTCCTATAGATTTTACGTTGAACCCATCCATCTGCACTTCGCCGGATGAGTACATCCAGGAAGGCTAGATGATCGTTTCGTTCAGCTTCTAGTGTAAATGTCACGTTCGTGTGGGCCGAGTTACAAATGGTTAAGATATTTGTTGGGTTAGCATTATCGCTAACTACACGTATGATATCATCCATATATCGCTTATAAACACTACATCCACGGATGGCTTCTATTTGGTCATTCTGAAGCCCCGCCATGAGGATGTCTGTAAACAACGGCCCCATTGAGGATCCCATTGCCACGCTATCTGTTTGTCGATATCGTTATCCATTGCATGTAAACTGTATGTTATGAGTACAAAAGTACAGCAACTGTTTCAGTTTTAGTGGTGGTATATGGACACTTATGTTGCCAATCACGTTTTAATCACAAATAGTCTATCGTCTCTTTCAGTGGAACATTTGTAAAGGGGGATTATGCGTTCAGAGAAAGCATTAGTTGTGCGGTTAGATTTAGCCCGCTGATTGTATTAATGAATTCAACGATAAGTGACACATGTCTAAAACAGTTCGAAGAGGTATACCCGTTTTGTGAACTTTCGTCAATCGTTAAAGCCTTAGAATTGTGGTTCCAATGCTTTGAATACGTTCGAAAGTTGGAGAGTCAACTATCTCGTTTAGTTTCATAAAAAGTCGTATTTTCGACAACGCCTTCTCTATTTGAGGGGTTTTGTCCTATTGCTCTTCAGAATGAACATTTCCTCATTCTCAACCATTTAGCGGTCTTTCACGGAAATAGACTTCGCACGCAGTACGTTTGCTTTCTGTGATTGATTGATTAACCTAAACTCCAACTTCCAACAAGGTACTCCGATTCACCTCATCATTCCGATTTTTCTCTGTTGCTTAACGATGAAACAATTTGTTTAGTTTAAAGTAGAGGTTACGTTTTAGATAAGTGGCAGAATATTCACCTATCTCTCTGTCATCTATTTGGCATGAGAATCAGCTAACAATTGATGACAGCAGACTAGAATGACGTCAATACCGGCTGAAAGTTAAGCGAGAAATTTCACATTGAAAGGGGAAAATCTTCAGAAGTTTGATCGACCTATCCCAATATGTCGTCGCAACCTATTTTATTTCTGCTATCGGGAAGAAACATGCTCATCCTCTGAACACGTAACCAATTTCAATATCCTTAACTAAAGTTAACATTTGCAGATGCATTGTTGAGTGGCCATTTGTTAAAACTATACTACTCACAGTCATTGCTAATGATCCGATTCATCCAGTCAATACTTTTGTACCTTATCACCTGTGGGCGTTGCACATTCTAGAGCGTATCCCACAAACTCGGACCGCAGCCTACGCTGTCACGTAATGAACTCTCATGTGCATTCTGCGCGTAGGCGTACTGGTTACTTTTACAGTCGTCTCAAGTTTCGCAGGAAATCAGCGTAAAACAGTCTGTCGGTAGGTTTTCATGAGTAGCGTATCAATCGCCAGAACATATCTAACCCTGTTTATTTCTCACAAAACCATTACTCAAGTCTACAAAATGTCCCCAAAGTTTAATCTTCAATGCCCTCTCCCACGCACATTTGAACGGACAGTTGTTCTTGCACACAAAGAGTAAACCTTTCTGTGTCCAGAAACATGACTGTTAATAATGGCAAGTGAACAACTAATCAGTTAAAAATCTAAAATTATTTTCATTATTCTATTAAATGGGTATTTCACCAAAGAAAGCCTACTGTGGAACAATGTAAACCTAAATTCGCGTGATCCACTCATTTCAGTCACTTAGATTATACAAATATTGAAAACTATTCATCTGACTCCTTGGTTACCCAACCTAACTCAATTGCGAATAGACAGATATTCCCTCGGTGTACAATCGATATTACTTGCGAGTTCCCCAAACTTGCAGCCGGAAAATAGATAATATGGCCTTGACAGTACTGTTATGTTGTTCAACCAATCACCGAGTTTGAAAAGTGTAGGCAATGTGCTTGTACAGCGCTCACCTCATCTCACATTGTCTGAAGGATCCCTTAAACAAAACAAAACATTTCTGGGAAACTACATTGTCATTCTGTTTGCTGCGAATGCTTTGTTTTAGTAGGAAGTGTTGTCTACTACGTTTAATACTGGCGGCACGCAACAGTTAACGGTAAGCGTGAAGATATCAGTATGCATACTTCATATGCATATATATGTATACATACTCCGTGGTTTACGTTTCTGTTCATATTGCTTCTTCATTTGTTATTATTTTGGTAATCCGGGACATATCAGGTATTCACGGAGATGGTTCGTTTGTTTTGCGTATATTGCAACTAGTTTTTTCTAAAATATGCAAACGTGTGCGCGAACAACCGGAAAGTAGTAAAACTGTTAACAACGTATTTCATTCCAAGGGTTTTATGGGAGTTGTAGGTTTATGAGCGTAATGGAAAGAGGGTAGAGATTTATCTCAGTAATTTCAACTCCAAATTAAAATAAACGGATGGATAGCTGATTCGGAAGCCACTTGTTCGGTAAGGAACGAACATAAATGAATTAATTTAAGTGGATGTTTATCCACTGTTCATTTAGAGCGACAACTGCGTTAGTGGACAGATTTTTACGGAACGTGTCATACGCATGTTCACTACACGATATGTCTTGAAAATGTAGATGTTGTCAATACCTATTCTGTAATCTGGAAATATTATTTTGGTACCCCGACTAATGATACATAAATTTTAAGAAGACCTGCATGATTTCTCTCATTGAGCTGGTTGTCTTTATCACATCAAGGGTATGAGGGAAAACAATAAATGTATATTAACGAGAAGCAGAATGATACAATTGCAGTTTTTTATCGAACTCAAATTAATGGTAAAACTGTGTTCATTTACATTGAGATGAAGCAAACAACAAAAACGACAACTATAGACACTGTATTGTTCTTGAATTTTTACACTGCAACCGACATTCAGCAGAAATGTTATGTATGTATGTACAGCAAGAAAGGTGGCTGGTTGATGTGACTAGTTGGTAACGGAACACCAAAATTATAGTGAAGTATAACGGATTTAGTTACTATGACTGCTCGTACTTGACGATTTATTTTGTGCTTCCTAAAGAGGTGATTGCACAGAGAGAGGTCACTGCTGTCCTGCTCACAAAGTTTGTTTTGTTGTCGGTGGCTTAATCACATATAGGGAGAACATTCGTACCTATTCACAATGATCTACTTCACAAAGAACAATGGTATTTACTGGACAACGTTTACGTTCATAAGCTTTCATCGACTGAAAATGGTTACTACCTCCTCTGTACAGAAGACCTTAATTTCAAATTCCCACAGTGGACACTTCGAAGCAATCGTGCAACTTGACTTACACATCAAGCCTGTACTGGGCCCGATTACTCGCAAATGTAAGAAAAAACCATAAGTGACATAGCATTTATTTTCCTGGTAGACTACCGCAGGAGCTTGAGAGTTCACAACGAATTTCTGAATCAAAATTTTTATGCCAGCAATGAGTTACCATAATCTAATTGAAACTAATAAAAATCAATAAGTAGACGCTATTTCATACCAATTATTTGGACATTCATCTCTCCCATTTTCACAAGTTGCTTAAATCACATTACGAAACCGTTCATGCGATCAGCTCTATGATGAAATATTACCAGCAAGAATTATACTTAACTTGAGCACCGCTTAGTTATTGATAATTTCAATACATACTTTATGCCACTGTTCATATTCGCCGTTATAACAGAGCGTCAATTTCCCCAGTCCATAAATGTGTCCACCGTGAGATTGATGTTTTTCTCCCAATCTAATTGTTTGTTTTTGCTGTCGATTCTGACAGACCGACGGGAATGTTTTATTTTTATTATGTAACTCGGTATGGTTGAAGTAATTATTCAGTCAACATTAAAATTTACACCACTGTTAAAAACATTCGGTTTTATCATCATCATCATCAACCAGTTGGCAGATAGCTGGGAACTGATATACCAGTCGATCTTGTCTGTCCATAACACGTACATTCCTGATACTCAGCACAATGATAGGTTGTTACTAAGTTGCCTGATCTCTGTTCGAATTTATTGGTTACTTTTTCGCCCATTTGAATAAACTAAGATTCAATAAAATAGATCAAAGAAAGTTTGTTATTTATTGTGTCTCAGCTTGATTATGAACATCTATATATAACATCACAACACAAAAATCATTGATTTCCACGAAAACAAGAAAAACATTGAAACAAGTTCCAAATCAACAACCGCAGTAACTCGTCTTCTATGACTGATGCGGATCACTGAAACAAACATGACTACACGAATGGCCATAGGAGGGCGAACAGAATTCCGCAAGTACATGTGTTATTCACATCGTAGTATACGTGGAACAAACAGGCTGTAGGCAGTACCTGTTTAGATGGGGATCACTACTGGAAGCGACAGCGGACAGAATACCAACGTGTATAAAAACATACGGAAAACAAAGTCTACAAAGTAACCGAGAATCAACGGGCACACCAGCATGAAAGATGAACAAACCAGAAGTAAATGAGTATCAAAAGTTGGGGACATTTGGAAATGTGGATAGGTGAATCAGAGAATGTTTGTGCTACAATTGTTGGTCAAAAGCCGGCAATTACCTTAATTTCACCAGTTTCATTCGGCAAAGGAATTCTCTAGGCAGTTAGTTAAAGCTAGAGCCCCAACAATACTCCACCAATGAAACGACACATGACAGGTACAAGTTCTTATTGAAGCTGACTACTTTGGAAAGAATAGCGAATGAACAGCGAAAAAGATGGAAAACTGATATAATAAAATCTGTATTAAAGTGGGCAATTTTGCGTTAAAACAGTGGTGTACACTTGGAAAGAAATCAGGTAGGCCAGATTCATTGATCAATATTTTGAATTTCGCAGAAAACTCGGGCAGAGTGTGAAAGGGAAGAGTGGTTAGTCAGTCGAACTCCATGGACCTACTGGAACCAAGCATGAAACAATGAGTTTCACATAGATAACCACTAGAGTTCAGCAAACCATTGCTAAAGTTAAAAAGTGCACTGAAAAAATGAATGAAACTGTTTCAGTTGAACGTCACTCCTATCTGATCGCAGCCTTCTCATTCTGACCGACTTTCCAGCATTTGAATGCAAAAACTGCGATCAAATTGAGCGATATACAACTTAAACTTCAACAAACTCTCGACTACTCAACAAAAATGAAGTATGGTCAGGAAGACAAGTTCATTAGTTTAACGTCTTCATCCCGGAGGACCCAAAACTACGAAATCAGCTTCCGAGGAAATATTCATGGAGCAATTACTGTTTCTTGAATTACTGGATACCTTTTCTGTGAAAACAGGATGAAATGTGGAAGAGAGTACGAGGTAGTCCAGTCAACGCCATGAACGTTTATTAACCAATATGCCAATTTTTGTTCATCCAGACAGTGCATCTAGTCTTCGGTTCCATGATACCTTCGTAAGAAGACTGGGCGAAATGATAACCTGGGGCTCCGTTAGTTTGGCGAAGTTTATAAAGGTGATGCCCACTGGAATTAACGTTTCGTTTTCTATGATAAATCATCTAGCTGAACTGGGATTGTCCATCGCAAAAGCCAATTTCTTGCTTTTTTTTGAAATTTAGTAACACATCTGACATGTTGTTTCTGTCGCCGGTTCGAATCCAGCCGAAGTCCAAGTTTACCACAATTGGGCCAATTCTGAACCGTTTCTTTTTGGTAGACACTCATAATACCCAGTTACAACATTTGATAAAACCTTTAGAAACATGAAAAGACCGAGAATCTTCTTCAGAATCGATGAGTTCGATGGTGATTGCAACACGGTAACAAATAACACCAACTGAACATCCGCAAGTTTCCATTTTTTGCCTATTGACAATCTTTATTTGAAAGCGTAGCTATTTTTCAAGGTTGTTCTCGATTTTACTTTGGCAAAACAAGTCAACCTAACAACCAAACATGATCAATGAGTACACAACCGTTAAACTTTTAACCAGTTATTCCTCTCAACGATCTCAGTTTTCTCTAAGTTGGTAGTCAACCATTACTGTTGCTCATGATTAAGTCAGGATTTCCCAATACAGCAGTCCTGTTTATATTAATAGCTTCATTTTGTATAATAGTTAGTATACTTTTTTTATGACAAGTCAGTAATCAACTACGACCTTAATCTAGCATCAGGCTTGAGATAACTTATAACATTCTGTTTATCATCTCTACTATCTTGTTTTTCCCGTCCAAGATGTAAGTCAGATTTCCACAGACTGTCACTTGTAAAGTTCGCTTATCAAAAGTAGCTGATTCCTTTCAATTGTTTGCCAACCTTTTTATATAATTACTGTACCCGAACCCCAACTACTATTGTTGAAATATCTATGGATCAAAACGTTATATCTTCCAAGTAATATGATCCATACTAGAATCAGAAAGTTCATTCGCCCGTCCAACGTTTAAAATCTCTCTTGTTATCTCCAATCCACATTAACCAGTCGGTTGGCCTTTAGATGCAGGTGTACTTCAATTGAATGGGCTGTTCTTCTTTGATCTCGTTTCGAAGTGTTTCATACCCTTTATCAGATCTTCAAAACACATCAATTCAAGCTGATCTTCTTCGTAAATAAGTAGTCGATCTCTTATTGATTATTGTTGAGCAGTCGGAGAGTTGGTTAACTTCAAATTGAACATCATCCACAATTGATCGGAGCTTTCGAATTTCGATAGACTTTCCAATCGGCCCCTTTCGAATAGAGGCAGTCGACTCGAGTTTTGCTCTTATTAGAACTCGTCAGTAGTGCATAACGTATTGCGGTGTTAGGGGAATTCTCTAGCTGAACGTTCTGTCTGGCATGACTTTCTAGATTTTGTGTGTTTCTGTATCGTTTAAACAGATCCTATTACAAACATCTAGTAATATGTACCGCCTCGTACATTCGTTCTGTTATTGCACATACAACCGAATCAAACGTTTTTTTCAACAGAAGAAGAGAGTTCACTACTTTTCTCATGAGCCGTTTTTACTTTTTACTTTAGTGTTGTGTGACCCTAGGTGATTGAATTAATTAGCTTCCAATTACCAAAAATGTTGCTAAGCAGCTTGCACTTTAATTCACACTTTTAAGTTTTTTGTTAAGTTTACTTCTTAATACAGCATCTACCAATATGTCTCTTACGCACTGTGTTCTTTTATGTCAATGCTTTTTCTGTTTTCAGGAGGCTTCGATGCTTGACCTACTTAGTACGCCACCCCTTTTCTGCATTTTATCAATCAACGCTGGAATTACTCTCCCCAATCAACTTATTAGATAATTCCTTGTTTTCTGACAAATGGAATGCACGGAAAGGAAAGGTAATTAGCAGTTGATCCTTCTTTTTATGGACTAAAACTGTTCACCCAATTTTCATTCTTTGTGTGGACTAACACGCATCTGTCACTGACCCCGGAAGAGGTTGAGAATGTATGCTAGTTTTTAAGTCAACCATAGTATGTGTAACAGATTTCATCTTACCAGAAAGGGAAGTGTAACTGTTAAAAAAACAACTCACTATATGATAACCGTTGATCCTGTTCTCAAGTCAGTACGTTCGTAAAATATCATGCTGCTAATTTTTCTAGGGCCACTGGTTAAAGTCCTCAGCGTAAATGCTACCGATAAGGCATGACTAGAGAGATAAAGCTGATAACCATTTTGTTGATAGCTACTCTGACCAACTGCTTGCAAATAAGGTTTTTCCTTTTTTTTTCAGTGATTACACGTGAACAGTCAAATTTTTAATTTGATCAAATTTTGGACACGTGCCTCTTCCGGCCTCTTTTCTGGCTGCCTCGATTCTTCTTTCGAAGACAACAACGAAGGTGGTGCCCTTATCTGAGGTGTCGGTTTGATGCATGACATGCTATGTGAATGTACTGTTTACAACTCTTGTGCTTCTTGTTCAAGTTGTTCAAGACGGCCACCTCCATAGAACTGGTAGGTTTGTCATGAGGAAAGCGTTATATCGTGGCTCCGCCCTCCCAGAGACTGACAAAGAACGACAAAGCGGAGAATAAGACCCCTATGCTCACAAGAAGTCTGTGAGGACACCTAATCTCCACCGATGTACTACCCATAATTTTGAGTAACGATTGCGTAAAAAACACGTCGTCCATAACCTTTATTGATTGTTTTTCTGACGCACAGTAGTTATTGTGCTCATACTTACCGTGTTATAAGTAGCTTGCGGGTCAAACATAGAAAACAAATCTTGTTCACTAATTTGTTGTTCTCATGAATCCAGTGGTTATTTTAAACGGGTTGACAAAGGATTGTGACTACCTGTCGATCCCTTGGTTAATAACTTCAGCGCTACACTCAATTCTGTTCAGAACGCGTATCCAGCCGTCTGTGCCTTGAGGCATTTGGAGTACATGGGTGAAGACTAGAGTCTTGCCCATCATAGCTATTCTTCTGGGCTTTAAGCGGCCACATTCTCTAGTTATGATGTTTGTCAGTATTCGCCAGATACACGCTTTCTTCCGAACAACGGGCAATGAAGACCGCATGCCAAACATATTGATCATGGTTTGCGTGGCCTCATTATGCTAGAACTTTCGAATAATCTCTATTAGAGTGGAATTGTTGATTGTTCTGTACCCAGTTGTACTATGATCCGTAGCTACCCTCTCATTTTCCAGTCACCAGTTTGTTTAAAAAAGTCACCATATTTCTTACTTCGAGACTTGAAGGTCAGTAAAGATGAGGAGTGGTGACTGGCTTTTCCACCACTACTGAAACAAATTATTGGACTCTCGGTTAGACATACTGTGCGTTAGGGTCTCAGTGAGCTTTATATGGGGGGTAACACACAACGTGCGAACTTGGGTGCATCTATATAACTATACCAGTTCTTATTTACAAATAAGAAGAATTTTATGCTAAAAACATAATTTTTAGGAGGAATTTTAATGACATTTCGTATACTATGGGATGACAAACCGCTATATCATATGTAGACAAACTAGTCGTGCGATCCAACCGTTGTGATAATTTAAGTACTGACTGCTGATACGACCTAGTGCTCACGTTCCTAATCATAAGCTGAGTCGCGGTATTACTGAGTGACAGACACTGCATACACGACTCGCGAGGCCAGAGTTATCTAACGAAAAGTGAGATGCCAGGATCCACGGCTCAATAACTGGCAGTCAATCCTCGCTAAGCTACATTTATTTTAAGAATCTAATTGCGGTTGAAAATAAAATCAATCTAATTTCTTGTAGTAAACGATTCTCTGAACATTTCTTCAGTGGTTTGACCTTTTGATATCCCTAGTCGGAGCCTTCTATACTAGTGCTACAAAACGATTCGTGAGTGGTGAGTCACACATCGTTTATTTTGAAGAGCAATATACACAGCTTCGTTCAAGGGAAGAACAAACGATGAAACCAAAGTTAAGCAACAGATATGGAAAAAAGTGAATGTGGAAACAAGCTGTCTGTCAAATGTGAGGCGCTGCATAGTTAGCAAGATTGAACAGTTGACAAGCCCTCTCACAGGAATAGCAAGCTTTAATGAGCCAGTCATCAAATGAAAAGTTATTTCGGCCATATATAACAAACGGAAAAAAAAGTTTTTTAAAAATACACGAAAAATAAATCAGATAATAGGTTTACGGTCAGCCTCACAAAAACAAAAAGCTCTTCAGGGCACAGAAGGGCTATCACAGTCAAGGCTCACGCATCGGGACAGAAAAATATCCTTCATAGTGAGACAGCTGTCAGAAAGGTGGCAACAATTAACGTCAGCTTCCCCGCATAAATGCGTCGTAGGTTTTTAGGGAACCTAGAACAGTCAGTAGACATAAATCCGTGACTGCGTAGGAGGGCAGCCCCAGTCGAAGAATAACGTTACTCGATGAAGGAAATATAATACCACGAAAAGAGATGATCACGGTTGAATGAGAAACAGAGTTCACATCCCCGCCCAAAGTATGGAGGACTGACTGAATAGCTGCATTATGAGAGTCGGTCCCGTACTTGGCAATCATATCTGTCCAGGCGAATTGGCTTCGGTAATCATCCACTATAATGACGTCAAACACTACAGCAGTGCCGTCACGAACCACGGTCACATCGGGTTTAATGTACGGTCTCGCCGCTGGTACTCGCAACTCCTCGAAGACTGTATAGCTCAAGTTGCGCAGTCGTTCCGCCAGGTCTTGGGCCATACGGTTGTGTCGGGCACAACGCACGTCATTGGTGATCCAGCACGACTGTAGAGTATGAGCAAGGCTTTCCGGTTGACCGCAGTTGCCTTGGCAGAGAACTGAGTGGTCACTTCGGCCACCTCGTGAATTTCGGACTTTAGTCCGCAACAGACTACATCTGAGCTGGATAACACGAATAAAGATTCTGGGGAAGATGCGATCGGGGTTAAACAGCCAACGATTCGAGAGTGGAGAGCGTGACAATTCCTGAAGACCACGGCCATCAAGCGAATGGTAGAGTTTATCCATCCATGCCACATGGGATTCATCTTTGTTCGTCTTCACTACACCCTGTGCGCGTACTGGGATGTTCATTTCCCTCAAGATAAGGCCAAACGAATTGTCTTTCACCACATTTTGCAAAACTGGACACTGATTGGAGAGAAGTCTCTCCACTCGAGATTTGCGCGAGATTGGAATAGTGGTAAACAAACTCGGAATGCCCAAACCGCTCAAACGAATTGGGGCATGGATGTAGCTGATTGGTGTCTTTAGGAAGGCGAAGCCACTGCCGAACAAACTGGCGAATCGTACAGTCTATGACTTTGAGCGTGTTAAAGGTAGACTCGGCTCAATACTAACGAGTAATTCATCTTCGAGATCAGGTGCTGTCTCAGGAGTACACTACGTTGGTGTGGCTTCAAGAGCGCTTTGGTGGTTTCATCCAGCATCATACGAAGTTGCAGACGGTGATTACTAAATGCTTTACCCTTCCAGGTGAACGGGATACCTAGATAGGTCACCGTGTCGGAGGCGCTTAGTGAGTGGATAATGTCCGGGCCGAAGTGGATAGATTCATCGGAGATAGCAGTTACATTGTGTTTATGGTCACCACGGATGACCATGAGTTTAGTCTTATGCGTGTTGATCTTCGGTCCGGATAGTTCCAGGACAGTAGTAGCGGCTGCAAGTTTCTAGGAGAGATGCGTGGGAGTCTCAGCTAGAAGGATCAGATCGTCGGCGTGAGCGAAACCGCTAACAAGTGTGTCGTGGAATTGGTATCCAAGCTCCGGTCAAGATAGTGCCAACATCTCATCCATTGCCATGATGAATAATAGCGGGGACAGTGGGTCACCCTGGCGAACACCACGCTAGGACCGGAGAACGGAGCCATTGAGCGTGGCGAAAGCATTCATGTAAGATTCGGCAATGTAATGCGTTAGAAGTGGAGGAGCACCGAAGGCTCGGGCCGATCTGATGATCGAACCTTGTGAGATAGAGTCAAACGCTTTGGACGCGTCGATAAAGGCTGCACACAAACTTGAAGACGTGGTACATGAGTTCCGAAGCAGCGTGTGAAGCAAGGGGGTCGCCTCAAGGCAACCATCACGGTGTAGGAATGCAAGCTGGAGAACGGGCAGTTGCAAGCGCGAATTTCAACGATCGGCCAATATCTTGTGGAAACAACGTGTCAACGTTGAAGATACGGCGATAGGTCTGAGTTCGGTGTGAGATGAAGGGATACAAGTGTGATGCGAGAGCGGCATAAATGGATTGGATAACCTTGGGTTAGCAGGAACAGGTTGAAGTATCCGGCCAGGGCATCAGCTTCTATACGCTTCAAATGTTTGGGCGACTATTTGTCAAAACCCGGAGTAGTGTTTCCTATGTGCTTCAAGGTGCGTGATACTTCATCTCCAGTGATCGGGTTGACCAATGACCAGTCCGGAGGCAGAATTGTGCGAGATGGTCGCTCATCAACATGTGGATGAGCCGATAGTACCTCGGACCAGTATTCGTCGGAATTATCTGTGTGGCCACAGTTCATCTTATAGGCAGTTCTCCAATTGCCGGAAAAAAACTGAGAACGCAGCGTCTTTCTTACGCTGGTGGTACAGCGTTTGGATCGCTGCATAGTTAGCCGTCCGTATCTGCTTCGTGGTCATGTGGGTTTCCACGTTAACACAACCACGTCGTCGAGTGACAAGTCGTCATGTGTACGGAAAAGCTAACGAAGCGTGCATGTTCAGCAGCGAGTCAGCTTGTACCACTATGAAAATACCTGCCTGAAGACCGCGGGCAACAGCTAGTAGTTCATCAATGTGTAGGAAAGCCTCGCTATTGGACTCCAGTTGGGTAATCGCTGTTTGGATCAAACAGGAAAACCACTTAGAGTGATCAACAGCTTGGGACCCAATACCCAATGTCGTGTTAGTCTGTGACACGGTGGTTGGATTGAGAGCGAGGGCAGTATTCCTCTGCCAATTCAGCGCATACAGACGAGTCCGAATGCTCTCCAAAGTGAGGCCTGGGAAATGCGACAAGAGCCAATGATGAAGTTCGCATCGAGTACGACATGACGGAACCAGTGCATACGCACATCTGATAAGAGATTTCGTGACATAAGCTTCTCATGGTTGCGCTCAACGGGATGTACATGCCTTCTATGTTGACTGAGACCGATTCTGGTGGGAAAGCTGCGGTCACAGTTGGCACAGTCAAAGATTGTGGCAGGCTGGGTGTTCACTTCCTGCTTTGGACCATTCCTACGTCGATGCATACGAGTATGCGCCGACAAGCCAGCATTCGATGTGCAAATCTGGCCACATTCTGAACAGCTGTATTCCGCTCGCCTATCCTGTGTAGTGGTAGTTGCCTGCACGGAGGTGCTGGCGGTAATTTCATTGTCTTGATTGATTGTAACCAGTACGATTAAAACCAGGTAGAGTGGTTGGCCCCATCTGGAGTTGCTGAACTCTTAACGAATCAAGGTTTGCACCGAAACCGTCTAGTTGGCACTACGAGGGGGTGGTTCAGCGCGCCGACCTTACTGCCTTTAGTTACTTTCTTTACATATAGCGCCTTGTCGTCCAATTCAACACTGACTACTCGGAGTGTATGTTTTACGTCCATGTGTGTAGAAAGAAGCAGAAAACGTGTGCAGCTTGATCAGTATTTGGCGCTGCCTTGGATACGTGTCGCACCTCACATTGTTCGGTAGAGTGCCATCTGGTTGACTTTGAGTTATTTGTGCCTGAGTTTTATCAGAACCTTGCCATTTGGTTCGCTAAGGAAGCCCGCTCTGTTGTCAAATCCAGTGAGTTCATCTTATGGCATTTGGACAAGTTTGTTAGTCACAAGTTGACAAACTTAAACGCTTACTTGCGGGTGAGTAGCTAATGATCAAGGTCACTGTCACGCAAATACGAATCATCTCGAACCTTCTGATGGAACTTCTAGTTAGTAACCGGCCGAAGTTGTAATGCTGTTTGATTTCACCTATGGTGAAACCCATTCTGTGAGTGAAAGTTCTTCAGATATTTCTGAATGATTTTCTCGCATGCACTCAACACTAATTTGCCATTCATATTTTATTGCTAACACCGAATATTTAGTTGAAGTAGCCTAACAACCACTAAATTGAATTACTGATAAGTAGTTTGGCAGATTTGATAATTTAGAAGAAATCCATTTGCAAAAAATCTGGACTTCGGCTGGATTCGAACCAGCGACAGAAACACCATGCCCGAACGCGGCAAGCGCTCTACCAGCTGAGCAACGAAGTCACGCCGAAAGCTCAGAAAATTCACATTTGGACCTAGTTACCCACCCAACCAACTGTGTCATATGGAATCCACCAAATGATCCGGCTGATTGACTGCCCAAACAGGATTTCTCGAAGTCCAGATTTTTCGCAAATGGATTTCTTCTAACCACTAAATGAATTAATCCCTATTCCAAGATTTTGTAAAATTGCTTAAGGTCAAACATATCAGCATGGCTTGGTATAATGTTATATTAAGAGCAGTGACACGTACTCAGAATTCGGGCCTGTCAAAACTTTTCCCCCACAAAAATGCAAGCTCTTCGGTGATATATATAGTAAAACAAAAATACATGACAAGAAAGAAAAATTCGAAAAACTCTGAAGATGATCTTGCTGATGATGAAGCATGAAATACTTTGAAGCGTAAAATTCGTGATGCGTTCACTGTTTATTGGTTCATGGCTAAGATAGTAAAAGGTATCAACCATTATGATTTTGTGTTGATCAAATAAATGGTAATCCTGTTGGATTTTACGCAGACAAATTATTCATGCTTTTGTATACATCCACTTCCTCATTGCTTAATTTCTGACATTCATACATTCCGTCAGAATTAATTCAGTTTTCACTGTTGTCGGTGTTCACCGACGAAACAGTATCGTACGCAAATGTCGGTCAGGATGTTGTATCTTCCATCAATGTATCAATCGTCGTATGGTTGTTTCATGATCTTGCAGTTTAGACGGCAAACTAAAGCTGTGGTATATTTAAAATGTGTATTAGTCATTTACACATCTTTAGTTAAAACAAGCATGGTTAATAACAAAAACGATTTTACTGCCATAGCCTATCCGCTTAGACAGTTTTAACTAGAATCGATTACAAATCTACCGAAATGCATAAGATATACGTTTGAAGTTAATCATAGGAACTGAAACGCACGTGACTGTTGATGTTTATCTCTACAAAAATAGACACAGTGAAACACCACCAACTGAAAGAACCAAAACTCGGCGTACATCTTTGCAGGCTATACCAACTGACCGTTCTCAGATACGTTTGTACGAGGAACTACATTGCAATCAAGCTCAATAAACCGGAGTATTTTTTCGAATGGTTTAAGCCGATGGAGCTCCTATTTATATTTCAATCGTGGGCTCATTCTTTCCGTGTCACAGGCCAATACTATCATGCGCATGCCTGTCAACAAATATGATACTCAGTGCAATCATACTCCCCTGTTTACAAGTGTGAAATAATTGGTAAGTTTCAAGTGAATACGTTTAGTAATAGTAGGGTTAGCGTTGACTAGGTTAGTGTTATGTCTCACAGATTATTCACCGTTTACATGATAATCAGGAGAGAGGCGTTTGTAGCATGATCATATAACAAATAAAATTAGTTATTTCCATGTTCAGGTAACACAGGGATGTGATTGCCAGTATGATGAGTTGAACGAAACAATTGTACATTTGCAGTTGGTGAATGGAGCTACATATAAATCTGCTTTAGTTGATTCCACAGTTCAAGTTATCTAAGTAAACGCGCATCAGAAGAGTAAGCGTAAATCAGTGTGGCACATTGGTAGATTTTCAAGTAGAATTGTTATCTGCTGACTTCCTGCTGTGGTTGTGAATGCATATCTTGCTTGTCACTTTATCTTTTGCAGCCTAGACGGTATTAGTAACACATTCCAAAAACAACCTATCCATCTTCGTCAGATAATATAGTTGTTTTCTTACCAGTTATCGTCACGCAGATACGTTTGGCGAACCGCAAAAATGCTATCCAACTGGATACTAGAGCACCTTCTGAAAAGGCTTTGCAACGGTTTTAGGTGGTAATTGTCGATAGCAGCTTTTTGCACGTGTGGGAATATAAAATGAGTTGAAAATATTGTATTTGAGACTGTGAGCTTCTGTGCCTGGGAGCTCGGTCGCAAACGTGGCTGAAAGTTAGGTGTACTATGCTTATTGTTGACCATTAAACACGGCTAATATCGATATGGACATGCACACTGAGTTACATGGACGAAGTTACTGTAGCACACACAGCTAGCAGTATGGACCTAATTTTTCCGTTTGAAAAGTCTGTACGAAGCTTTAGTTAGTTTCAAACCATAGTGACTTGTCTTCGATGCAAAGGCGCTTCGCGAACTGTCGTTATTTCCAACCAGCGCAAAAAGGTCGGTTGTCCCCTGAGCATGATGTCAGTGTGGTGGTTGTAGGCTGTAAAGATAAGAGACAGTAGGCGCTGAAGTTGTGGAAACGGTCGTCAAGCACAGAGTTTCTTCCAGAACAAAATACGCCGGAAAGAGTAATCCCACTCCTAAAACAATTCTAGGTGATACAGATTTTACTATTGTACATTTTTAGTGAAGTATCAAAATCTCCCAGAGATATACAGAAAACCGACTGATGTCGGAGCTTGAAACACAGCGTACATAAATAAGTGGTATAACAGGTAGGTTAGACCGAACCCGGCTTCCTGACTTATGTGCTCCAAAGTAGACCATTACATTATATAAATTTCTTATGATTAAACTACACACATAACACTGGTAAGCTTAATTATTATCTACATTCGTACAAGCAATCCGGTCAAGGACCTAGTTCACTGTGGTTATGCAACTTGAAGCAAACAAAACCAAAGTCTGTCAACCAGTAGCTGATAAGTGTATGCGATGTCGTTTAAGTATGGTTCCTTGTAGAAGTGTGCGTTCAAAGGGTATCACAAAGTTTGTCTTTTATTTTAAGTGTCTAGAATTACAGTCTCAGAAGACGCTGGTCATATTTGGATTGAAGACCGTTGGATGGGAGATAGCAGACTACATTACAAATGTTTTGGAGTCAGTCAATACAGTAACTTATTCAATGACCGCTACCTTTCAGGTTACCTCTCTAGCAGAGAAGTTTCGCCTAAAACAATAACTCGCCGGGTGATAAGTTCCGACTCTTCTCTAGAAATGACCTACCTAACCATATCTCAGTCAGCGTGAAGTCGTAACGCAGCACAACAATATAACCTGGAAGTTGTAAAACCAAGTAGTTTTTTAATTTGTTTCGGATTTTATCCACGTCACGTCCAATTTGTTACCCAATGATCACTGCATTCTAACTGAGCATTTTTCACTACTGTAATCAAATGGATCACCCCGTAAAAATTCCTTCTTTAATAAAGTCTGAATTGTAGCAGGATATTATAAAATAGTAATGCTGCGACCCCGAAATTATTCTGGAGCTTAGGCATAGGTTGGTGCTTCAAAACGAATAACATCATCTTACTCAGGGGATTGAACGCAGATTAACCGGACTGACTGAAAACGCTGACAACGGACTTAGCGGACTAAATAGGAAAACCAGTTTCACACCTAACTCACGCATTCAGTATACGTCCATGCCAGTTTTGTGTCCTCAATTCACAGATATAGAGTGCGTTTTTTGTGCTTACCGTTTCATCTGTATCTGCGGAAGAAGCCAAATGAACATCATAGTACGTTGGTTATGTGAACGCGTCCGGAAGTGACATCCGGTGTGGCTAGGTTGAACAACTTTAAACAGCTGATCATTTGCAGACAATGTGCTCTTCGTTGAGTGAAATTGTCTTGATAATCCGGCCGCTTCGTTGTGGTGTACAATCAAAGCAGGTAGAAAGTTACTTACCAGCAATCGCAGAGGTCATTACAATTCTGCTCTAGCCACCGTACTATGCACTTAGAACCGTCTGGGCAAGACAATGAACCTTCTGTGGTCATTCATACATAAAACAGACTGACTACGAGGGCGTTTGCTTTCATCTCGAACTCTTACACCCCACGTGCTTGTTGTTATGTAAGTAGCATTCGTGAATCCTACCAGGCTGAAATTAATGTTTACTTCTCCTCACTCCACCGACCATCACCAGTGAAATCATGTGTGTTATATTTGGCCCGGTAGTGGAACAACGCAAACACGCCCGATATGCCTTGTTTCTTCAGACTAAACCGGGAGTATTTTTGGTAAGTAAACAATCCACTAATAATATTTGTTATTATTAAAATGCATTATTGAGCAAGAACAAAACACTGTTCCAAGAAATAACTTTGACTTTCCTTGAAATATGTGTGTTGTTGGAACTAAGTGCTGTATTATTTGGGGTATCCCTTAGGAAAACCTATCTTCATTAGGGTAAACGAATTAAGAAAAGTTGGCGATATACCAATTCAGACAACAAGTGTCAAGGTTAAAGTTGAATAAAATCTTACGTTTAGCAGTCGTCGTTTGCTTAGTTGAAAGATTATTCTCTAGGAGAAGTTTGGAACAGGTGGAATTAAATTGGAAAGCAGAATATTCAGTCGTTCTTTACACTCAATACTTGAAGTAATTTATGTAACCGATTTAATCAGGTGATGAGGTTTGAAACATTGAGTTCCTTCCATCTACCTGGATAAAACAGTTAGAAGGGTAATTACGACTCATTTCACAAAAGTTAGTTGTAAACTTACGTGTGATGATGAATAAAAGTAATCCTTTATCCCTCAGTCCTTTGTAAATCTGGATTCTTCTTCCGTAGTTGTGTGCCAATAACGGTACATTCACCGATCCGGCATAACTGGCGCCGGGGGCAATACCTAGGTTAAAATAGCTGCCCACCACCGCGCACGTAAATATCTTAACTGTGCCGAACGGGCAAAATCATAGCCCGAAGTGGAAGACATCCCGCTGAATTACATCAGCCAGTACGGGGACAAAATTAATGAAAGCATGTAAACCACAATTATGACCTGTCTGTCTATCATTCAATCTCAACGCACAGTATGTTGCTCTACTGTGACCTGACCGGTTATAATTACACTGACCATCCTAATAAGTGAGTACTGAGCTGTCACAGTCATCTGGAACAAGGCAGTGTCGAAAGTCTTTTGCGAACCTTTCATTGAGTGATGGATATCTTGCAGAACATTCACATGTTGACTGTCAAAATTTGTCTGTGTGAATTGAAAGTGCAACAGCTAAGTACAGGTACGTCGCATATCCTTCTGCAAACCCAGTAGCTGTTATCCACTAGTTTTGTGTGCACGTCTCGGGTTACCGTTGTAACGCTTACTTACAGACGGTGCGTTCTCAATCCAAATGTGCATGGTGCCAATGAGACTGAAGTTGATTGGTGAAGCTGTGATCAATTTAGGGATTTCCAATAAGACCAACGGTCCTGGTACCTCTCACAGTTGATAGCAATCTACTCTAAATGATCTATGGGTCAACTTAATTGTGGCCTCACGGCTGTTAGACTGATGGGATTCTGAATGAATACCTGCCCCTACAGAACTCCCGGTATCGCAAAATTTCATGGATCTCCCGATTGTCACTCCCTTAACGCTCCGGTAGTCTGCTCGAGTTCGAGATCATCTTAAGAAGTACAAGTAACCAGGAGCTCCGTGAGCTATCGTCGACTAATTTATCCTCATGACGGTTGA
>JTDE01004798.1:2931-37335 GCA_014338405.1 Paragonimus skrjabini miyazakii
AGTGGGAGGAGTTCTCCAACAGCTTGTCAACGAGGAATTACAATCGTTCTCGTTTTTCTCTGCACAAGCAAATTATAGTACGTTTGGCAGAGAACTACTCGCGATATACCTGTCGATTCGGCATTTCCGGCACTTGTTAGGAGGTCGAGTTTTCACTGTTCTGACAGACCACAAACCACTTGTCTACACACTCAACTCCTCACCGGACAAACATTCCCCCCGTGAAATCCGTCATCTTGATTTCATCGCTCAATTCACAAAGGATATTCGTTACATTCCAGGATCTGCCAACGTCGTCGCCGACGCCCTTTCCAGACTACATATTGATGCGGTTTCAACTTCATCAGAGATAAGCCTGGAGAAACTGGCAGAAGCACAGCTGAACGACGAGCAACTATCCCATCCAGAGAAATTCCCATCTCTCCGGCTGTCTGAGGTTCCCCTTCCTCACTCTCATTCCACTATCTTGTGCGACGTATCTACTCCCAATCCGAGACCGTTTGTTCTAATAATTTGCCGTAGACCCCTGTTCGACATTTTACACTCGCTTTCTCACCCAGGAGTACGCGCCACTCTCAACCTCATTTCTCAACGTTACGTGTGGCCTGATATGAACCAGGGTGTACGCATTTGGGCAAAATCCTGTTTGCATTGCCAATGTAGCAAGGTCCACCGTCATGTTGTCTCTGCACCTCGCCATTTCCCCATGACGAATTCTCGTTTCTCTCACATCCATTTGGATATTGTTGGTCCTCTACCACCTTCCGATGGAAAGACGTTTTTGCTCACTTGTGTTGATCGTTTCACTCGTTTTCCGATGGCTATTCCCATGTCAGACACCACTAGTGGTACAATTGTCGGGACGTTTCTACCCCACTTGGTTGCTAACTTCGGTGTACCTTCAGTAGTTACTACTGATAGAGGCGCGCAGTTCCAATACCAACTCTTCCGTTATATGACGTGTATGCTTGACTGTGAACACATTACAACCGCATATCATCCCTCTTCGAATGGTCTAGTGGAACGTTTCCACCGACAACTGAAAGCATCATTAATCGCCCAATCATCAAAGCACAAATGGACGAGGTGCCTTCCACTTACCCTAAGTATCAGATCAACCATCAAGGAAGATCTTGGAGACACTCCAGCAGAATTAGTCTATGGATCAAGTCTGCGACTGCCCGGTGAATTGTTCCAAGATTCACCTCACATAACTGATCCAATGAACTACGTGCAAGACCTTCGGAGACATATGGAGAACATTCGCTCAATGCCTACGCGAAAGCATACATGGCCCAGTGGTATTCCCCGTGATTTACATACATCCAAACATGTGTTTGTTCGCTGTGATTTAGTGAAGCGTTCACTGCGACCTCCATATTTGGACAGTTCAGAGTAATATCACGTGACGACAAGTTATTCACCATCGATCGAGCAGGGAAACGTGATACCGTCAGCATTCACCGTCTGAGATTGGCGTATGTAGACAGTGACTTTCTACAATCACCAAACAAATTAATACGTCCGTTTACAACAAATCCTCCTCTCCCTACCACTCAGGTAGTTCCCACAATCCCAGTGAGCAAATCTCCTAACCTCCAGTTACCACTTACGGACACCAACACATCCCCGCCACATTTAACCACTCGTACAGGTAGACATATTAATTTGTCTGCTCGTTTTCGTTAAATCGATTCAGTGCTGTTAATTTTGCCTTCTGTCTGAGCTTGCTTGAGATGCTCTGGGAGGGGAATATTGTAAAGTTTTTATTATTTTGCACTTCATTTTGCTAATATTGCGTAACTGCTGCATCAGACCACATTGTACATTCTTGTTAGACTTGAGTAAAAACAACAACACAACACGTTTTCGAATAAACTCTGCTACACGCGCTTGCTGGTTCTTCCTACGACGCCGGTGGTTGCTACTCAGTTTAAAACATCCTATTTGTTGGATTAACTTTCAGCTCGGTTACTTCGCATCCTCAATTACGCTTGAAACAATCCGAATACTTTCCAGCGTCATTGGACGCCTCACGAACATTGTCAATCTTTAGTGACTCCAGTCCTTGACTTTACTCGTTATTTTTGTATCAAGAATTGTTGTAGTTCGCACATCTGTTCCACTTCTGACGTACTACTTTCGTTACATAATAAACTACTTGCTTTGCGTTATTTATATCTGTTTTATTTGTACCGTTTAACGCATCTATTTGGTCGATTATTATCTGAACCAATATCTTTTCCAATCCACTGGTTCCTCGCTTTACTATCTGCCTTTTTTGTCAACCTTTTTTCTTGTGCCGCTAACACTGAACGCTGTTCTTCACAGTGACACGCACGAGATTCAGCAGAATCCGTTGTAATGGATCCAAACACTGTGCAAAATTCAGGTGTGAATACGATACCAAAATGATAATAAAAATGGAAACGATTGATTCACAGGGTACGTTGGTCTAGAATCCCATTACACCGAATGCAGTATCCAATGGATACTATCTGTCGTGTTGTTCCTGAATAATCTTGGAGACCTTAACTGAGATCATTCCGATGACAGATAAATAAGGAAATTTGCCGCAACAGAGGTTGATTCCGTTAGCTTCTAACTCTCCAAAATTCTTTGCACCAGCAACACCGAACGCAGAGAATAAACAAGGCTCGCGACCCGGGAAGTGTGATTTGTATTTATTGATTATTGAATAGCTTGATTAGGTTGGTTTAAACGTCGGTTGTGTATATGAATTTGATGAAAATAGGAGTTGTGAATAACAATGGGAATTATGAAATAAAGAATAGTGAACAAAAATTTGCACCGTGGATCAGAAGTATCGAGTGCCTGTGACCAATTCGGTTGTCGCATAACTGTGCAAAACGGTATGCATTGCCAGACGTGTCTACACTGATACTAAATTAAGTGCACCGGCCTCAAGGAGGACCGGTACACTCTGCTGGCTTCGTCAAAAAAGCCAGTTATCTATATGAACTGCCTTTTTCGTGAAGGCTGCGTTTCGTCCGAGGCTGTATCCGTCCCGCTACTTGCCACCCCTAGTGAGCAGAAACGAGACACTATGAAGTGTAGTTGCAGGACGTCTGAAGACGTCAATGCAATGCACATGGCCACCGTTGGGAAAGCACTGGTTGAAACACGGACGGCTTTATCTGATATGAGGTCGGAACTGAACTCACTGAACGAGTATATTGCGCTCGCTCTTCCAGGTGTGGCGGTTGCTCGTAAGGCATTGGCTTTGTCCACAATGCAAATTGAGGAGGCCACGACAAGCTTGAGGGATAAGGCACTCCGGGAGAAGAGATTCGTTTTGTGAGGGCGATTCCCAACCACATCCTCTCAGGGGTTTTCCGCAGGCATTGGATACGGTACACATCTCTGACTACGGGGTTACCAAAGTTGCATTCATCATAGTGACTGCGAAAAGACCTGTGACCGAAGAAGTTGAAATAAGTAGGGATGAAGTAAGGGATAGTTTGGGCAGGCTGGGTGTGAATCAGGCGGCGCGGCCACACTGCGTCCGTGCAAGAACACTGAGACTTTCTGGCGATGTTTTGTCAGAGTCTCTTACTCAGTTGTTTATTTCTACCCTTTAGAAGGTCGTCGTCACAAATGACTGAAGGAAAGTTTAGGGTGTACCCATCCATAAGAGTGAGGAGGAGTATGAAGTGGAAGACCGCCAACCGATAGGTTATACATCAGTTATCCCGAAGCTGCTCGAAAAATTGTTAAGAATATGATCGGGAGCCGTCTTATTTAGGAAAAGTCTTTTCTCCTTAGACCAACATGGACTCGAACGACATGTTGTACCTCATCAACCTGGTTTTCTTCCTCGATGAGATCACGGAAGGTTCAGGAAAATGAGGGAAAGTTGAGGCTTACTATGTGAACCTCAGGAGCTTTTCTGAGCCACAGATTGCTACTCTTCAGACCTATGGTCATCCTCCAATGCCACTGAGAAATTTTACCTCTCAAATAGAGACACCAGGAAAAAAGTCTACAGACCGTGTGGTTGTTGGTGGTTTACTTCAGGAATTGGTGCTTAAACCATTAATTTGAAAACGTAGTTTGATACCATTCTTTAAATTCATACGTCTGTGACGGGTGGCTAAAATGTCGACAACTTGTGTTAATTTACTTTTGACCATTATGAGTAGTACACATGACCCTTGGGCGTACGCACTGAAAGTCCGACGATCTTTATTAAAAAATGTAAGTTCTAGTAACTCACGCTTGTGGACTAATGCGGAACTTCTGTAAGCTTTTTGAGAGCCACGGACTAGCGTCCTGTTTGGGTATACCACAGGCTGAAGGAACATCTTGACTTGTGACTACAGTGTATGGTTAACATCAAGGTCAACTTAATCTTCTATTTCCATTCCCATCAAGGACTCTGATAGCCGGTTACTTTTCCAACTACCTAACGGGCTTATCGTTTGAGCAGGAACTAAGCATTAACTGGTAAGCTATATCTTGAACAATGTTGAATGTCATCCATCTATATGTACTCTTCGCTGGAGGTACTCATAGAATGAAGGTAAACTTCAACATAGCTCACAGTGGCCCGCACGTGCAGTACAGAGAGCCTGCCAGAGCCCTAGCTGGTGTAGAATCAAGCGAATTGAAGACGACCGGTTGAGAATATCACAACGAGTAGACAAAAAGTATATTGTTGACCCGCGAGGTCAATGCGAGAGTGAATGAATATTAAGACGAAATGACAACAGAGTGGAGCGACAAACAGGCACGTAGCGGAGTCGTACGTTCGAGTGCGCGGGGTACCTATCGATATCTCTACTCGTTCAAACAAACGTTTATCTACATACAACAGTTGAAAACAAAAAGGGCACATATGGCACTGGTAACTCCAACATAGTTGACAATAACCAATAGGGTCGCTACAGAGCTTCCACCCCTAGAAGGCAACCAGAGGGTTGGCTCTGAAAGTGTTGCAGTGTTTCAGTTAGCCGGAATCATTGACATGAGCATGAATAATCTAATTTACTCCTGCCACAAAGCTCGCGTCCAACGTCGGTGAAAGAAGAAGGAAGAACAATTGGAAGTGGTTCGGGGGAGCACGGTTTGGAAGGCCAGCACTCATAGGTAAGCAGGGGATGGGAGACAGACCAGTTTTAATCGACCTAGTAGTATCGTAGCCTTGTTCGCGTCCATCGTAGACGGTCCTTGTAAACTTTCGTGTTTTCCAGCGTCCTCTCGTGGTGGGCGGCCTCGACGTCCAGGTTAACTCTCAGTTTCTAGAATATACAGTACTTATTAGTGGAAAACGATAACTTCATAGGGTTTCTACGTTCATTGTGTTCAAAAGAATGAGGCTTTTTCTTCCTTTTTATAATTTCGTTTTAAAAATGTTGTTGACCGCGTTCGCTGTAGACGGAGCCATCTTAAATTAACTCGGTAAGAAAATGCAACAACAACAACAACAAAAACTGTATACGGCGGATGTCCACATAGTCTGCAAATCGCACCGGCCTCCGCAACTTTCGACCACATCTTTTCTGGAGACGCGGCTCCGTCGAGGCAGACAGAGTCATAACCGAAACCGGATCTGCACCAACGCCAGGCAATGCACTAGCTGTTGAGGATGATGTTGATTGCGAATCACTGTTCACATCAGGTACCTCTAAGAACGCTGGCTTTATTCTATCGCGCGGGGCAACCATCTCTCCAGGTAAACGTAAGGAGCACCCATAGATTAACTGGGCGGGGATGGTATACAGGCCGGCCTTCAACGTGTTTCAAATACCTAACGGGAATGATGACAGAACCCCGTGCCACAAAGGGCTGTTGCTCACAGATAACGAACTTTTTAATTGCTGATGAAAACGTTCAACTGACCCGTCGGCTGCCAGATGGTAAGTCGTCGTGCGAATTCGACTACAGCCTAGTGTGTTGAGAAGTGACGTGAATGCTCAGTCAAAATGGGAGCAGCGATCGGTGGTCATTGCGGCAGGGCAACCAAACTGGGCACCCAACGTTCCAGGACTACTCGTGTGACGGTTTCCGATGGGCAATTTGTAACTGGTAGAACGTGTAGCGAACAAGCTTGTTTTCGGTGTTTCATCATCAGGCTAAATACAACACCTTTGTAAGGTTTAATCATGTGAGAAAATATACAGTAATTAATCGAACGGATTGTTATCAGTTTCAGAAAGTTCACTTCGATTGTACAAATTATTGATGGCGGTTACTGATGACAATCAAATCAATCCAGTTAAGCCGAAAGCAGAATTTCCGAAACAACCCGGACGGTACGTGCATAACTTTACACCTTTAACACTGGATAAGCCTCCTCTTGAAGTATTATCATTAGGGCCAAAAGTTTGCTATCCTATGCGTAGGCTTAAACAACTAGATTTAGAGACTCAGTTTGAGAATCTTTATGACCAATTGAGTGATCTTCAGCCATCATCAGATTTAAACGTAAAAATGTTCAAGTCCACGTTAGTTCAATCTTGCTATCAATACCTTCCTCAAAAATCAATAGTTAGGAACAAGGGAGCATCTATCTGCACTTGCATCTCTGAGGCGAAACGAAAAGATCGTAATATCCAAGTATGATAAAGGCGCAGGAGTTGTCATTATCGAGAACACTGATTATTTGGGTAAAATGAACTCGTTGCTGAAAGATACAACCAAATTTGTAAGTATAGCCAACGGGAGGGATAAAACGATAGCTATAGAGAAGGCTTTAACAAAATCGTTGTGATGTTTGAAACAGACGGGACTTATCGATTCAAGTACGTTTTCGAGAGTCAGACCAATGGGCACTGTTATCCCTAAACTTTACGGCTTGCCTAAGATTAACAAAAGTGGAATACCCTTACGACCGATCTTAGACATGTGTAATTCCCCATATCATGCAACTGCGAAATGGCTAGCTGGGATGTTACAGCCTGTAAGAAGACAGATAGCGGTCCACAGTTTGAGTGATTTTTTCGAATTCATTGAAAGCTTGAAGAAGCTTAACGTGTCAGAAACAGAATATTCTCACTTGTAACATCCCTATTCACTAATATCCCGCTCGGGAAGACAATTGAGTTTCTAGGCGATTATCTTGAGAAAAACTCCATAAACGTGGGATTACCGATAGGAGAATTGAAAAGGTTGTTATACCGTTGTACCTATAATGTTCAGTTCCAATTTTCCGGTAGACTATATCGGCAAAAAGACGGGGTAACAATGGGGTCTCCATCAGGACCATTACTAGCTGATATTTTTATGGCAAAGGTAGAAAGTGGTGTGCTAGCGAGCACGATTAACTCGTTCACTCTCTACAAACGATATGTAGATTATATTATTCGCGTTACTGATGAATCAATACGCCCCAGGGAAATACTGGAACGTTTCAACTCAGCCCATAGGAATATCCATTTCACCATGGAACCTGAGTCACCCGAAGGTATTTCGTTCTTAGACGTCTTCATATCCCGTCGCTCAGACGGGACGATACAAAGAAAAGTACACCGTAAGTTAACGTGGACCGGGCAGTATACGAACTTTTACAGTTTCGTATCATTAAGACAGAAAATTAATCTTATCCGATGTATGATCGACAGAGCTAAGAAAATATGCTCTAGTGACACTCTAGAAGAGGAATGACAATCCATATTCAAAGTACCAGTTAAAAATGGCTATCCCGAACAATTTATTCACAAGCATATGTCAAATAGCACAAAGTTGAACAACCAGCACACTGTAGAGAAAAAGTCTGTTCATATTTCATTACCTTTTAAGGGCGATAATGCCTCAGACAGTATAAGCAACAAACTTAGCGTAGCTCTAAGTAAGACTTATTTTGCAGCCAAACTGCGCGTTCACTTTAATTCCACACCGATTCTGCGCCCTCAGTTGAAAGATACGTTGCCTGTTCATGCTGCCTCTTACTGCGTATACCATTTCGTTTGTTCCTGTGGAACGAGTTTTTTAGGCCGCACGACAAGGCAATTATCTGAACGCATTCGGGAACATCATCCGGTGTGGCTAACTCGGGGCTTGGCCAAACCTTGCTCGTCCTTTGTCGCTGCGCACCTAATGGAGTCCAATTACTCAATCGAACCCAACGAATCACTCCGTCCTATCTATCGCGCTCATGGATTACAACCAAAACCGGTCAAAGAGCACCTGTTGGCAGTCGCAGAAGCAATAGCCATCCGCTTGCTCTCCCCCCCATTATGTATTCAAAAGCGCTACGTCAAAACACCGAATCTTCCATGACCAGATGTCCACGTTCAGCAAGAACAGATTACGTAATCAAGACCGCTATCGTAACAGCCATCAATAATTTGTACAATCGACGTGAACTTTCTGAAACTGATAACAATCCGTTCGATTAATTGCTGTATATTTTCTCCCAAGATTAACCCATATGAATGTGTTCTATTTACCTTGATGAAGATTCACCGAAAACAAGCTTGTTCGCTACACGTTCTTCTAATGTCTAAACCGGGTATTTTCCTGCAATTTGTAATTGGTATAGCTTCCGTCCAACGTGTTAATCTATCTACACATGTCAAGATATATGTACACCCATTTGAGGGTGGCAAAGGTCCGACTAGATCAACATGTACGTGGTAGAAACGCTCATGGGGAGCTGCAAACTCCATACTGAGATACGTGTGTGACGATGAATTTCAGACCGTTGGCAATGCTTGCACGCTTTGGCCCATATGCGAACGTCACCATTGACATTGCGTCAGACAAGGCGTACGGTGATCATTTTGACTGTTGAACGTTTGCCTGGCTGAGACATGTTGTGCAACGTGTCGAACATTTGGCGGCAGAAAGCCAATTGAATACCCGTGCGTGGGATGTCTTCTGAAGTGTCACAGCTAATCATCCTTCTGATGAGTTCATGGGTACGCTCTCTAGCTTAAAGGAACTGGACCGACGAAGTTGTTCTATCTCCGGATCGTTGTCCTGTGCAGTTGTGATTGCTGCCAGATCAACTGAGCTGTCTGCCGTGCTCGTTATTGCATTTATGAGCAACAGAGCATCGACGACTGGGTTCGCAACACCTAAAATGTGACGGATATTGGTCGTGGACTGAGCGGTATAATCCGGGTGTCCTGTCTTTCTAGGGGAGTATCTGTCGGTTGTCGAGCGTAGATTGTACGTCAGCGGCTTATGGTCTGTTAAGAAAATGAAGGTTCCGTCTTCTAGGATATGTCGAAGATGGCGGATGCCTAGATATACGGCCGAAAGCTCCTTTCCGAAAGCACTATATCGCGACTCATTTGGTTGTAAACGTTTGAAGAAAAAATCTAATGGGCACCAGTCGTCACCGAATTGCTGTTGCAGGACTGTTCCTACAGCCACGTCTGATGCATCCACAGTTAGCGCTAAAGGAGCGGACGGATGATGTGACAACCATGCTATGTTGGCGACAGCTGTTTTTTAATTAATGGGGACCTATTTAGCGGTCGTTGTGAATAAAAATGAGCGAAACTTGACTTTGAGCAGGTTGGTGAGCGGTTGTATTAGGTGTGCACAATTGGGAATGAAACGACGATAAAAACTTACCAGACCATCGAAACGACGAAGTTGCTTGAATGATGTGGGCTCCGAGTAGTCTATTATTGCTTGCACTTTATCGGGGATCGTTTTGATCCCGTTCATGGATATACTGTGATCTAGGAAGGTTACACTGGGCATCCCAGACGAGCGCTTAGCTAAGAATATAGTCACTCCATGATGCGACAAACGGGCGAAGAATGAATGCATGTACGCGTAATGTTCCACCTATGTGGAGCAATCGACCAAGATGTCATCCAAGTAGGGATAAACGCCATCCAGTCCACGACACACGTCGTGAATACAACGTTGGAAAGTCTGGGCAACGTTGCTCAGATTAAATGGCATACGTAAAAATTCGAAAAGTCCGAACGGTGTTATGACCGATGTCTTCGTTATGTCTTCGGGGGTTGCGGAAATATGGTTATACGCACGCACTAAGTCTATTTTTGTTAATATCTGCGTTCCTGATAGGGTTGCTGTCAAGTCCCAAATATGAGGAATTGAATAGCTAACGGGAGTGGTCGTGTTATCCAATCCTCGATAGTCGCCGCATGGGTGTTAGTCGTTATCAGTCTTTTTAGGCACCATGCGCAACAGCGGAGTCCATCGACTATCAGACGAACGGATAATGCCCAGTTGAAACATGTGCTCAAATTCGGCTCGGGCAATTTTGAGCTTATCGGGAGGTAAGCTGCGTGGACGACTTCGAACTGGCGGCCCTCGTGTGACAATGTGATGAGCGACGTCAGTTGTCACGGTCGGTAGTTCGTTAGCGCAGCGGACCAGTTGAGGGAATTCGGATAAAAGTTTCCCATAAGGCTCGCCAACTACGGGATTGGCTAGTATTAGACTGATCACGGTCGTTTGCGACGGCTCACCCCGAACATTGAGACTTGTCGAAGTATCAATCAGGCGCGATCTACGTGTTTCGATCAGCAAATCGAAATGTCAGATGACATTGATCGCAATAATAGAGAAAGGAATATCATCTACCAAGGAAACCCAGCGAAAATCGCGTCAAACACCAAAGTTTGGACTCAGCAGTCGACGGCCGAAGGTTCTAATGGACGTACCGTTTGCTGCTCGGAGTGTTCTGCCAGATTCGGATCGTGCATCCGTTACCAAATGCGAAATGACACTAACCTCCGCTCCTGTATCGATTAGGAAGTGCATTTTAGAGGTCAAATCCTTTAAAAAGAAGATGCGACTGTTGTTTAACTGGCCGGGGGTTGTCGTCGCTAAAACATGCTGGCCTGCTAGGTGAAACGTTGGTTACCACGACAGCTACACTGTGATCGACATCGTTTAGCGTTATCACCATACGTCTCATGGTACCAACAAGCATCACTAGTTTTTAGTTCGGGCGGTGGTTGAACACGTGTCGGATGAATTTTTGATGATGACCCAGTACGCCGAATGCTGGCACGAAGATCCGCCAACTCACGTCTCAGCTGAGTTATCCCGGCGCATGAGTCGAAAGGGTTGCGTTCGCTACATTCAAGTGCCTTGCGCAGGACTGCTATTTCGACGTTTTTTTGTGGTCAACAAACTATCCGCAGAACTGTTGGAGGTAACCACCCGCCCAACTAATGGTGACGGCGTCGTGCATCAAAAACTTTCATGTACTGCGTCGGCCGAAGCCGCTAGATCACCTAACGGACGTGATGGCAACACGGACAATAGCCCCTGTGTATACTCAGGCAGTTGCTGCATCCACAGTTCTTGTAAAAGAGGCTTTGACAACTGCGACTCACCTACTGCCTGTCGCATTTATCGGATGAGAACCGATGGCTTATTGTCCCCCAACAGTAGCCGTTGGAACAGTTGTTCCAAACGCATTTTGTCAAACGGCTGTGTTTCTCTAAGAATTGCTCACTTAGCCGACTCATAGCGATCAGTTGCTGAGCCTAGCAAGATATCTCTAAATAGGTTTAACATGTCTCGAGCAAGGCATGGTATAAGCTGCGAGAACTTGTCCGCATTGTTTGTTATACGCCGGTTGTTAAACTCTTTTTCCAACACGGCAAACCACAGCTCTGAATCAAGATCCCCGATAGCCGTGTCAGCTAACGTGATGAGTTATACGGAAGACGAAAATGCAGATTTAGTCTCCTAAATATCTATGGCGATTGGGTGAATGCGAACGAGTTATAAAATTTAAATAACTATATAATTGTACAATCTGTGCACTCGAGACGTAAGTTGAGGCTGGAAAAAATACTGAACTCGAATGTACACTATAATATTCGACGAGTAAACGAAGAGTATATTGTCGGTCTGCGAAGTCAATGCGAGAGTAAACAGATACCGAAACGAAACGATAACAGAGCGGAGCGACAAGCGAGCACACAGCGAGGTCGTACGTTTGAGTGCGCGGAGTACTTGTCGGTACCTCTACTCGTTCAAACAAATGTTTGACCACTTACAAAATTTGGAAAACAAAAGAGTGCAAATGGCACTCGTACCGCTAACATAGTTGACAACAACGAATAGGGTTGCTACACTAGCGCAAAGACCTTTAGAACTACGTGATACCAGGGTCAAATCCTCACTGCTGTGATTGTACTCTTGCTAATTCCAACCAGTGAATTTCAGTGAACATCCATTCATACTTTCAATACATGGGGACATAATTTTAGGATAAAGCCTGCAGTATTTCATAAAATCAGGTGGTAGATGTAATCAGCGACGCGGGATAGTGAAAGCCATAGTGAAACTGTCCTGCTGATGACTCCTTACTTTAATATACGACTCGGTTGTTTGTTTTCAAGGCTTAAGTACCCTTGATGCTGAAAGTCTGAATATAGGCGTAGCTATATTTTATTTAGGTCCCATCTCACTATTTCTGTTTTTTCTCTTCCTGACCAGGGTCCTGTTTTATCTTCTCGTTTTTGTGGCAGTTGAGTATCAGTGAGTGCCACTGGTTTATTGTTGACTTTGATGACGATGATAATGGTTGTGTATTGACATTGATAGTTCAAACACACGCACAAGAACTATGCAAGAAACTGCACACTTGAAGCGGTTTGCTAGATTTGAATATATACATATGCAGTTTGTGAAGATTATTAACAAACGTCACAAACAAGTCACGTTTTCGAAAGTATAATACAAGACACTTTAGTTTACAATCGAAGAGAAAACCTATACTCACAAGCTTGCTACCTCATAAAGTTAAATCACCTTTAACAAACTCGTGAGAAATCACTGGTAAATGAGCGCCAGTAATGTTTTATACGTGAATCAACACTTTTAGCGTCGCGCAGCACTAATCCAACGTTTTCTTGAAAGGGAGATTACAGCCATGAGCCGACAAGTTTTCAAACTGTACCACGACAGACAGAGTGCACATAGCCATAGGAAAAATGACGAATCATAGCCAACAGTATGTTGTAGGATGGTGACTGAATTTGTCTTGTGACAAAACTTAATGATCCGTCGGTAGTCTTGATATGAACAATCAATGGTCAGTTGGCCTTGTGCTCAATGTAAGCAACTTTTTTAGTAAAACGAACATAGACAGCTCATCACATATGCTCCAGTTTTCCCCCACGAACTTTCTACGAGTGAATTGCAGACAATACTTCTACTGAACGACTTTTTTCCATACCTGATGTTAACAGTCGTGACATCATACGATGATACAATTCATTATAGTTCGTTGACCAAATCATTTTAATCCTTCTCAACGTTCCACCGCTTGCTGTTGTTGGCAGTCTCCAACACCAAAGTGAGTGGTCATTTCGGACCACAGTAATCTATAAAGCACAGATTATAAATGCAAGTAAGATGAGCTAGAAGGTCTGACCACTTCAGTCTGTAACTAGCTGGCATTAACATTCGTTAGGAAGGGAATATTCGGTAAAATTAACAGAGAAATTTGCATGCCACAACTGGCCTACCTTCTACAGGGCGTCAGTTTGTGAAGAGCGTTCAGGAAGTGTGTTCATCAGAATGGATATCAAAACAGAGATCAGTTAGCATAGAGGGCATCAGAGGATTGATAATACTCAGCAGGGTCGTTAACGTTCATTCGGCAGCCTCATATTCTCATGCCGCTTCAGGCAACTCTTCCAAAACACGACACTGTAATTTAGATGTATCTGCTGAGGTGCCTCCGGTATCACAAACGATTTTATTTACACAGGGAGTAATATATGAGACAATGTTTACCACTCTTCATCACGACTTTCTAAGTTTAAACGGATTCCACTATTCTACTACTGATACGTCTCGCTGTTTGAAACGACTGTCAGCTCTCTTCGAAGAGAGTTTGACTAAATTCTTATGCATTCATCCAGTTCTACACGTTTTTGACCTGCTGTGTCGATAAACCGAAGAAAAGAATACAAAGACCTAGTAACGGCATTTGTCCCATTAAAAACAAAGCTATCACCGATATAATTTGCTCAAAGTAGGTCAAGTCGTACGACTGCCTATATAACCCGTTCAATAAAAAGAATTAACTGTTCGGATTATAAGTATTTTGACAGAATAAAAATACAAAAGTGACTGGTAAATTTTATTATCCCGAACACTTCAATGTATTCGCAGTTTAATATGAATGTCTCCACAGAGGTAGCTCGACACTGCAAAATAATCCACGTCGAAACATTATACCGTCACAATACGGTCAAATTACACTCATACTAAATGTTCACGTGTTTGCCTCCAACCAGTACACATATCAACAATTAGCAGTCTGGACCGGTGAACTTGCCGGCTGACAAACGCAGATATTTCGCCATGATAGCCGAACCCGTCTAACTAATGCATCCAGCCGACAGAAAACTGCGCATCGCTCGACTCTCTCCAACTGACATTTTCCGGCTTAATTTGCTGATTGTTGGAGAAAGTTGTCTGGACGTTATCACGTTATTGAGCAGCAACAATGTGCAGGTTGCAGCCTATTACCAGTCACTGCCTGCAAACATCGCAACGTTTTTATCTCTACTTTCCGTAGATATTTCGGTCGATTTTGCTTACAGAATTCAATTCATGGTGTTCGGAAGAGGGTGTACTACAACTAAAACTGGACCTACAATAAAAGCAAATATTTATTCTGTACGCACACGAAAGGTTCATCCACCATCGTTCGTTGAATGAAAACTGTGGGCTGTTGCAATAAACTGATTTCAAGAACAGCAAAAATGTTACATCTCATTTACTATACCGAACATAACGAGAGTGTACTTGAACAGACTTAAAGAATATTTGGAATTGCGGAGAAATTAATAATATTTATTAAGCATCGCTTCCCAGGTGAACTTTTGTTGCCAAAACTACAAATTTGTAAATTACCGGATACTCGACAACATCGATTGGTTTCCATAGTGCTAAGTAGAGTTTATGTTGATTATGGAAGCATTAAAATTTGATAACACTGGATTCTTCCAATAATCAGCACAACACTGCCATAAACTCACGGGTACAACATTCTCGAGGTCGGTGGTACTTTTAACTTGATATACTTGGGCAGTTAGGGTTATTATTTCATTCAACAGCGACGTGGACATTACAACTGGAGGTGTCGAACGCTTTATAAAACTGTACAACCTTATTTGATGTCATGTTTGAAAATCCGAGATTTAAGTTATTTCTAGTTGAACACCACCCAAATTCTATCGCAACCTATAGCTGTGTACAATCTGAACATTGTTTACACATGATTGTAGTTAAGTGTTTGGATCTGACTGTCCAATCACGTCTACTGTGAGACTAACGGCATTGTAGTTACCATTCTAGTCTCACAAGCGCAAAAGACAGAGGTCCGGCGTGGGATGTGTACTACTGATGAGTTCCAGTAAGAGTGTACCTACTGTTTTTTGTCTCATTAAGTAGTGGGCCAGCTGAACAACTTTTCTGAATGCGGAGGCTTTCAACAAACGTATGTTTTGTTGGAAATACTTTAAAATAGGCTTCAGATAGGTTCAACACTCGTGGCGTTGTAGGTGAATTAGACGTCTTCTCTCCGACTGTTGTGAGTAACGGTAATATTAATTTTACCATCCGTGGTAACCATAAGAAATGAGAGTTTCAATAATCGCACTAAATTATACCTCTTTTGAATGTCTAAAATTGAGTATTCTTTGCCCTCAATCAAATGGTCACTGGTTATCTTTTCCATGGGCAACGAACTCCTAATTCGCTTTATGTCTTGCAAGTTTTACTTATACCTCTCTGAACAAACTCTTTTGGATATATTGTAAGAGTTTGTCATTTGTGTTTTTATGAATATACTCCCTGTGTATTTTACCTACCGTGAGTGCTAGCATCTTTTTTCCACTGTTCGAATTAGTCCTTTTAGTTTTTGTACTTGTTTGGAACATTCAAATAAAAAATGGCTCTGATAACGGTCGATATCACTGCTTAATATTGTGACAGATTTGATGATGTGGAAGTTGTACAGCCAAAGCATACATGTTCCGTAAGTGGTTCTCTCCCACCAGTTCAGTGTTCCGTCAGTCACGTGTTTACAACCAAATTGCTCATGGTTACGCATATAGCCAGGGGACAGACATCAACGCCTAGCTGCTAAGCAACCAAGCACCAGTGTATTTAAACCTATGTGATCAGATTTGTTACCTACTGTTTAGTTTTAAAAGTTTTCCCGTTGTACCGAAAAGTTACCATAACACAGTTTACCCATCCTTTGTAAATATTTTTGATTCGGTTTGTCAAAGAGTTTATGTCAGTTTTATCGGCGTAGTCCCAATCGCTTGTGTGGAAATTACATGAAGCTCAGTGGTTCCTCAGCATTTAACATAGCTGCGTTCGTGCTGTACTCGTTTTTGGGACTAATCTACATCCTCTGGCTTATTAACTCGCAGGTAAGTGTCCTTAACGACAAACTTTCGGACCGAACAAAACTGTGAGGGCTTTCGTTCTGACTTCTGAATAAAACCATGAACAGTTTTGTGATGTCACAACGAACCAACTGACAGACCACAGGTAGGAAACCTCTGAAAAGTACATTATTACTCTCAAGTGTGTTATATGTAATTGACATTCAGAAAATACTTCACTACAGCAGTAATTTATTATTCGGCTGAATATTAATTATCCGATACCATTGTTGTACAGACAAACCAATGTCTGTGCCACGCAATATCTTCCAACGAGAAATTTGATTTAACGGGTAGACAAAGGCAGTGGACTATTGCTCGTTCACAGTTTGTCTTCAAGACAACCAAAACTAATTATAAGTTAATGAACCGATTGCAACCACCAATCAATAAACTGAATGTACAACACCTTGTGCCATGTTTTATAAAGGCATCCATCATTCTGACGGTCGAACTTTCTCAAGACGCGCCTTAAACAGAAATCCTCCAAGTTATTGCTCACGCTGACAACCTTACAAACCAACAAGATAAAGCGTCTTACAGTGAAACGCCGACTATTGTTTGCATCATGAGCGGTTTGGTTAACGAAATAGGAGCTACGCTAATCCAGATACTTAAAAATTACCAAGGAAATGACAAATCCAGCTCAGGCAATGAGCATTGACTTTACCTGTCTGATCAATTTCAGGTTAACTAAAATCACACTTCAAAGTTCCCAAAGCCAGTAGTTTGGTTCGGTTGACTAACTTTCCTCTGGGAAGTCTGTTCGAATTTCAATCTGGTGACCTTCACTGTCTTCATTTCGTTGACTTAAAAAGGTACTTCCGTTTGCGTTCTGTTCAGAACTGCTAGGTTCGGGGTTGGTAAGATTCAAGCAACCTATATTTTTCGAATCACGTTGTGAATATGCTGTAAGATGTTCACTAACTGTTCACATACAACTGATTACTATCAGCTTCCTCATCACTGTAAGGCAAATACACTTACAGAGCAATATTAATAGTTGTGTTTGTTAAAAGTTCAACAAAATGTCAGTTAAGCTAGAGTTATGTGATCTGTTGTTTAATATCACAGTCGCTACCTTCACCTGCTTTTAAAGATGAGTTATTCCCCATTTGAATGAGGGATATTGTTGACAAATGTTTCCTCCGCATATCCAAATGTCATTACAAGTTAGCTGTGAGATATGCATTATTTTAATTGCAAAGCGTAAATAAATGAAACACAACGTGTACCATATGCAAGCTGAATAATGACAGAAGATTTTAAAGTACCAATATTTAAACTGATATTAATGAAAGTATTATGGGAGTTTATCTATCTATCTACCGAAGGGTTGCTCAAAATAAACACGCAGCGTTGTTTCGTTGACACGTTTGTTAGGTTTGTCTGGAATAAAAAGTGTATAAGAAGTTTTAAAACACAAAGTGTTATATGCGGTTGATTATCACTTTGTAAAAGATAGCATCATTTACCCAACTAAAGTAAACAAGCGAGAGTAGAAAACTGACTTCGATCAAGCCACTTGGAACTGAACTAAAAATAAAATGAGAATCACTCTTAACTCCTTGTACATTTACATGTGCACTGGGTGAACATCAACTTACTCATAGTACAGTAGGCACACTGTCACTGTGATTTTTGTCAATGGTTTCCAAGTCGTTTTTAAATACTGCTCATTAGTTTGACCACTAGTGAGATATCTGAATGGAGATTGGTTTGCTAGGTGATCAAATTTCTGGAGGAAAGGCGGGTTGTTGTGTCAATCCATAGCTTGGGGAACTCGTAAATTAGTGGAGTTTAGGCTCTACAGACGCATATGCGGGAAGGCTTGGCAAAAATACACGCCTGGATTGTTTAGTGCGGCGGCGTCTGCCGTTTTGACCACAGTAAAGGAGTCGTGTGGACGAATGAGTGAAGATTTGCATTCAGGAGATTAGATGGAAAATAACGTGTGTGGGAATTCAGAAGTAGACGACCCAACGTTGGTGTGAACGTAACTAAACCCAATGTTGGTACTGACTACGCATTTTTTCAATGTGAATAATGATGAGTATTGTAACAGATTTTATGATTTAAAAGAGAATCAGCTATAAATATTTTGACTTCAGCTGATTTCGAACTTGTGACAGAAACTTCATGCACCTATCCAGTAATTGTTGTACTAACTACGATACTAGTCTATACTTGTAGCTCACAAGTTTCACTTTTTGTTTCAATCGCGCACCCAACCCACTGTGTTATGTGAAGTTCACCAAGTGCTCAAGCAAATAAGATGCCCAGACAATTCTCAAGCAGTACACAATGTGATCTACTACATATTAGTATTGTCACTTTGAGGCTCAACGAAGACGTTGACTGATAAACAGCCTAAGAAATTCCCCACGTACAGCCAATTCTCTGTATCACGTGATGGCGTTGTGACCACAAAAGACGCCTGGCCTGAGAATCTGTCTATTGTACAAACTCTCGTATAGGTCATGTTCAATATGGGACCACAAACGCGCACACTCATTTACACGGCTGACATGCATTCACATACATCGGGTGACAGTACGTGGTCGTTCGCTTTTGGTGGAACTTCTGCCATAGCCCGTATACACTATTCCGATAGTCTCTTCTCGTCCGTCGTCTCCCTGGCGTTCGGAGCCTGCCTTTTTTTCCTGAATGTCGCCAATGGATAATTTACTACTTGTGAGTAGTATACTACCCACAACGAAACTGCCTGTCATACAACAATGGATACCGTATGATATACTATGTTGAGTGGGTAGACGAGTCCAAACGTAAAACTTCTGGATTCTCAATGCGGCTTCGTATCTCAGCAGTCAGAGCATTGCTTTGCCTAGACATGTTGTTGTTCAGGTGGTCCGAGTTCAACTGGGGCCAAGATTCTGTGCAGTTAGTTGTCTTTCAACGTAAAAATATGAACTGGACTGAGTCGAGGAAGCATCACTATTTAGCTAGGCTCACTTAAGAGATCAAATGCAAAAACTGGACATTTGTAAACCGGCAGCCACCGGAAAATTGTAGCTGTAACCAGAACGTATCAGATTGTAGGAAGGCCGCCGATTCTAATGACGACCACTCAGTTTTCCTTCGAAAGAATAAGATATTCCAATTTTTCAAACACAACTTTCGAAACAACTAAATCTCGTTATTGTATTGCTAACCAGATGTTTGAGTGTGCTTAATGCTTTGGCTTAAGCCCTATGAAGAACAATTACTATGAACAATTTGTGTGGCTTTTGTGCAAATGATATTAATCAGAATAACGCTCAGTTCAACACCCTTGTGCAAGGCACATGAAATATTTGACAGTCAGGTTAGGAAAAAGTATTGGATATGTGAGTTACAAAAATAGTAGTAAGCTCGTTTTGCGGAATACACAAGAGTTCATAATGACGAAAACTCCGTTTAGGATAGTTGCATTCCTATGTGAGTACACAAGAAAGTTGTTATGTGACAACCGTCAAATAAGCCGAAGATTCAGAGTTCGCTTCATTAATTTGTAAATATGCATGTGCTGAGAACACTGTTATATCTGTGATATGTAGACTAAGGAATTTCCCGCGTTATTATATGCATGTTTCTGACCTCATACGAGATTACTCAGTTTGACAAAAATAAAGGCAATTTGTAAGGTAAAATCAAACTCAGATGGGGAATGGTTACTGCAAATGTTATCGTGCCATACCCTTCAAGTGTTAGAGTTTATGTGATACCCTCAAAATGGTCCGATTGAAAGTCAACGCTACAACAGCCTTCATTTGAAATACCCTTGAAACGTAGTACATTCCCGGATATGTTTCTAGTTTCGAAAAAATCCCACTTATTCGTGCTGCTTAAAAGGTGGTAACAACTGAGATTTCCATGCTCACAATGCTAGTTAGGGCGCTCACGTTGGCATTCACAAGCATGTAGGAAGATGCACACGTGCCACAATGGAATGATATCTGGCGAAACAAACCAGGTAACCAGCTATACACAGGTGCATACATTTTGGTCAAGACGAACATTTAGATGCTGAAAGAACACTTGCACACTTGCGTACGCAAGTGAACTGATATTAGTTCATCGAAATGGAAAGAGGAAGAAAACGCTTTTACTTTCGTTACCTCAAGTGTACCAAAGTTGTTTGATAGACTGCGCCAACTTGTTGGCTCAAATGCTGTCATAAACTTGAAAAGCCTATGGATAAGTAAAGCTCCCTTTTGATCAGTCGCGGAAACTCGTGAAGGGCTTGAAAAAAATGTTCTGCAATTTTCGTGCACATCAGGGGATACATAATACTGTTCATGTTTGTATGAGCAAATTCTAACTGTGGATTTTAACTCAGAAATCATATTTTTTTATTAGATGCTGCACAACTGTGATATTTACCTAAAAATGCTAGCTGAAATTTGACTAGCCACTCGAATTGTTAAGAACGTTTTTAAAAACAGTCCAACTTCTCACTTTTAAGTATGATCAATGTTGCAATCGTAGAAGCAACGAAATAATTTTCTCACGACGTTCCTTCGGTTTCTTGGATTGTAAAATCCAGGGATTGAGGATGTGTGTCATAAAATATGGTTTCACTTTTGTTGATATGAAAATTGGCTGAAGAGAATTCATTCTTATACATCCAAGCAAGTTCTTGTGCTCTTTCATTAAAAACAAAAGTAGTACGATTAGTCATAACTGAAAGTTTCCAGGATGCTGACTCTTAGTTCTAACCTCCAAGAGCATGGCATGCAACTACACACTTCACATGCTCCATAATCTATGTCCAATCTGATCAGGCCTCTAGTGCACACTTCGAACCCTGGCTTTGAGGACAAAATCTGGATGAAATTAGCAAAACTGGATAACGCTAATCGAGTCTAGCTGACGTTTAACAAACGGGAACTGGCAGAACGCAAACCATACACTAAATTTATTTTGCACTTAATGCAGGTGATTCCATTTTCGAGGAGTCCTCCAAGTCTTTTTCGAAGACGTGAACCATTTTTTCAAACTAGTTAGAGGTAAACCCAACGACTCATTGGTGGATCGAAATTGCGGTTCTCAAGTATCAGCTGTTTGAGCTGAGCTGAATAACAGACGACCAGTTCAAGTGGTTGAATTTTGTATGTGGCCCCCATTCTTATGCCCTAGCCCAAACACTGCTCTTTATCCTTAACAGAATGAAAAAGATGCTGGCGTTGGTTTTCAGACGATCACTGCTGCGTGTCGAAGGTTGTGCGACTTTAAACCTAATATCAACATGGTCGAATATTCCACAAAACAACCACTGACAAGCATGATGCAGACACCGTCTAGACACACGTGACAAAAACGCAATTGATGGAGAGACAAAAATAGACACTGTTGAGATGACAATTCATAGAAGCTCAATTATTGGTGTGCGATCAAATATCCCTCATTCTGGAAGCACATAGCATCGCTGAATACAAACCCCGATACATTTGAGGCAAGAGAAATATGTCACGCTGTCCGTTAACGATTTTCCACTCCGAATGCAATTAGATGCCGCTTCCGAAATAGTTACTATTTGGAAACGCGCCTGGGCAATGATTGGAAGACCACCATTGCTTTGAACTACTCATAAAGCACTGGATGTATCCGGTTGTGCTTCGAAACATAAAGGTAAGAGACATTTTTAACTTTCACTTGACGGCATGCAGTTTAGAACAGCATTCTACCTGACCAGTCGACCAGAGGTCAATCTACTTGGTCTAGATTAGATAGTCCAGTTTCAACTTCTAGCGATTTCGTTGAGTACGGTATGCGACAACGCCAGGGCCACTGTCGGCCAACCGCTGATTACATGAAAAGTTAACATGAATATCGCCGATATTACATGTCAAAGCATACCGGAGCGTTTAAATATGATCTGATATGCTACACAAAAAGAAGAGCCAATTTGCCATTAGGCTCGGACTTCAGACACATATTTCACTCAGATCCGTATGTCGTACTACCGATAGTGGGTAAGAAGTTAGGTTAATTCCACGGATCGAAGGTGTTTCCATCTGCTTACGGTTCAGCGTTGGCTGCGCCCGATGTTCTGGTTGAACGATCAAACGATTTCATCTACAGTCATATCAATTTCTTTATTCGTTGGCCTTACAACCTAATCAACACGAAAGTCCAATTAGTCTATCTACGCAATAATGTTTGCAAATAGCGAAGTGTGATGACATCGTCCGTCAATGCATTTTATAAACTTAGTTCAAAATGTCCAAGTATGCTGTATCGAATCATATGTGAATTCATTCTACTTTTAACATGGAAGACCAAAACATACTGTGGCATGTGAACTTGAGAATACGCATTTAGCAACATCAATTTTATACCAATCACCCCTTCAAATCGGCTTTACACTAGTGACTCACCTTAACACACAAACCACGCTTGTGTTGACAGTCACACGTTGAGGCATAGAAGAACCGTTACAAGAAAGAGACCGAAGTGAACCAAAACATGCTCAGCCCTTGAGACCCAATCTGAAAAACAAGAAAATCAATGGATGATTAAAAATAGTGTTAAAGTTTTATTAGACCACATTCGAAATCACTAGCATTACCAAACACATGCATTGAATTTTCTGGTTTGAAACCGTTTAATTTCTGAGCATATAAAATCGAATGAGAAATTCGGACGCACACACCATACATGCACTTGGGATACAAAAGTAACAATTCAGGTAGCCCGGCTTTTTCGAAACATCCTCATGTCATAATTGTTAGGGCTGCGTACTGAAAAAGAAAATGCATTTTATAAATGCTTGTTGGGATGCAGCGAGGCTCAAACTATCATTTAAACTAATTCATTCTGTAATTTTGTACAATTACAGTTAAGAACCTCCTCAACAGGAAACATATGAAGCCTTCTATGCTTTACCGTCCACGGAGGATTTTGTACCAAATGGTCAGAATGTTTTGGCGTCCTGCTTACCATGATTTTAACTTGTGGTTGAAACCTGTGGTGATACAACTTCATCTTAACGCTGTATTATTCTTTGCCACCTTTCAACTGAACAATGCAAAGTATATTTGATTGCAAACACACCCTTTAACCTCTTGCGAACTGTGACTGTTTAATTTTATTCAGTGTGTCCCTTGTAAACGTTTTTTATTAGGCGATCGAATTTTATTAACACAATAAACGCTAAATTATTTTGCACCTTGAACTACATGGTCTCTTTCGTCTATCGTCGTCCGTCATTCTGGATCACCTACTTAAATATTTGAGTTCAATTCTTGCATGGAACGAAATGTGTAATGATAAGAACGTTCACACAAAGGAGGCTAAAACTTACCTAACCATATTAATCTTGATTAGACTAATCTATACTCATGTTGAAGTGATCTCTCAAAACTCCTAACAAAGTGCAGTAACCTTGAAAACTTTGGTAAACACTTTCAACTGCACACTGTCTTCCGTTCGTTCTAATTAATCAATGGAATCAGTGTTTTCAGGAGAACAGACAAATCACAATGGATGTGTAAAATATCAAGTCTACTGAGTTTATGGTGAGGTCAGACACATCTTCGTTAATCATATGGTGAAGCCTGGTTAACAAAACTCCAGTTATCCTGGATAATACATGTACAATCTTCATGTAGTTTGCTCACAAATGACTTACCTACTCAAGGGCGCATTTTCATAAGCTTATAGGAGCACACTGACATTGTCCACCACCCAATGAAACGATACACAGGTATTATGACAGCCAAATATGATGTAGGATTATCTACATTGTTGACCACAGGATTGTATAAAACACGTAGATCAGTTGCTTCTGCTTGGACTTGTCTAACAAACCAACTGAATCAGAACAAGACAACGCGGTGTGCGCACAACGAACGTAGTATTACATAATTCAGTCACATGGCTTACAATCCCGAGGACGGAACATTGATGTTGAACGTCAGTTTCACAATCAATCGCAAATAATGCAGCCGTATTCATCGGAAGTATAGTCGTACAAAAAGAGATTGCTTTTTGCAGGAGTAAGAAAAAGTAGTTGCACGTCACACGATAGGTATACTCAAATCCTAAAATAAAATTTTAGTCCCTGGCAAAAGGCGTTCACTTATCACATGTTCAACAGGGTTTTGGAGACTTTCAGATAGAATTTCGTAAATTATATCACTCACAATAACTGTGACTAGGTGATAGTTGTTAAGCTCTGCTTTTCCTACTACGATCGGATGCTAGTAATGTTTACAGGTGCTGTTAAATTTTCAACTGCTATGCCAGAGTAACCGGGTAGATTACGACCCTAAATAACACACAGTCTATGCATATGTTTCGAATGAACAGGCTACTGTCTGAGTCCAATGCTTTCAAAAGCGACATAAGATGCTTATGTCTAACGGATCTGCAGCCGGTGAGTTCAGTTGGAACTCCAGGTATGCGCTCAAGCCTGAAGTAAATACGTAGACCCGAAATGCTTGAAGTGAACCTAAAACAACTGAGATGGAACTAAATGTGGTTTGTAGTTTCACCACAAATGTCGCAGGTATAAGAACATACACAATGTAAGTATGAATCTCAATCTTTATCGGGACATTTCATGATAAGCTGTGAATTTTATTTGCTCAAGGGTAACATGGACAGATAATGTACGACAATCGTATTTGCATTAGGTTTGATACGAAGGGTTATCGGAGTCGCCAATAATTGTCTCAATGTTGGTTCACTTCAGTTCACTTGAAAGCATTCTAGACTAACGTCTCAACTTTTGTTCGCGAGTACTCTATAAGTAAACAACTCGGGAAATTATGCAGAACTTGGTCGCATACTAAGAACGATTAACGCAGGGTTGAGTTTGTCAAACATGCCACCGAAATGGAAATTGATAGACCTAACTTATATGCTTTGCGAATTGATATAGCTATGGGTGTAAATAAACGGGAATTCAAGAAAGTGGCGGCAACTGACTATGCTGAATGACCTACCTGTATATAAGTGTGGCTAGAATCTGAAGTTTGTTGCTCACGAACTGGAATCCTACTAATTGTCAACTTCTATCACTGTCGGGTCAACTTCTAGCCAGTGTTTGCATGTTTGTGCTCTAAATTCAGACATATAATCGCTCCAAATAATTTTTCTGAACCCACACGATATAAAGGTATGCTGAGATGCATTGCGTATTTTGTAAAACCTGACTGAAGAGAAAGTGAAACTGGAGGTTTTTCATCCCAGTACATCATAACGTCGCAAACGGCGCAATTATCCTTATAGATACGACATTTGGGTGCGTTTTGGCTTAATACGGAAACCCTTTTCTTCGTACCACAACACTATTCCGACGACTGTGTTTTAGATTATGGGTAGCGATTGATAAATATTAGGCTAGCCCATCTGCTGATTTTCACCATTTCAATCAGCTGTTAAATCATGTATACTAACTCAACGTTTTCATTCGTACGGTCATTTTCGTGTTCTAGTCTGCGTCAATCCGTTGGCAAGACGAGTCTATCCACACGCGTTCGGAAGACGTAATTCCTGTTCAACGTAACCCATTTATATTAACCTTCGTATGCCTCCTTCACCACAGTGCAAGTTGTGTTAGTGTCTTGTTGAGCAGTAATCAGAGTGCGCTTGCGTAGGTCGGCGTACAAGAAAACATACGCACACCCTTCCTGTGTCTCCGAAACGCACCTCATATAATGAATTGTCCTTCGCTTCTATCGGCTCCTGTGAACCGTCTGCGGATTTTTCCATCCATTTCATTAATAGACTGGTGGACCGGCATTCGGGATTGCACCAAAACGTCGAAAAAGCACGCAATATAACAAACCGTTACTCACTTGTCACCACATTTTCTTGAAATATGTATTCTGACGAAAGAGGATCCACCTTTTTAACGTAACCTCCAAGCAAATCATGAAAATGCACTGAAGTGTAATCCACTCCAAAGAAATCCAGAACGGTTCTGTTCATGTAAATGTCAACGATTGCGTACAAGGACCCGTTGTAAAGTTCGATTAGATTACAGTAGTTTGGGACCATTGACAAGTTTTGCACCATCGCGATACCATAGTTAACCTGATAACGGAAAAGCATGGTATGCAAGCTTTTGGATGAATTTTTGTAATACAATATCAAAATTACCTTTCATAATAAAGAAAACGCTCATGTCTTTTCAGCTACTGAAAAGAATTCTACACAATGGGTTTGCTTGCATAGTTTTCGGTTTGATAAAGTAAAATGAACTGGAAAGTGGATAAAATTATTGAAAGTGCACCACGAAGCCGCAACTCACTTACATCCGTCTAACTCTTCTTCAGTAATGCAATTTCTGCACTAATCGCACACTGGATACATTTAATGGACAAAACGCTGGGTACTTCTTTTTGCAAGCCAGAACTAAGAATGATTGCCTCGAGAGATCTCAACCTGTCTTCTAACTGATACTAAACGATGAAAAATGATAAGACATTTTGATTAATAGGTTAGTTGGTTCAAACGTTTGTGTCATAGAGATTTGTCTTGGACTTTGTCTTGCTGATAAATTTTCACTCGGAGTTAAGTATTCAAGCTTGTTCACTACACCATATGAAAAACTGTTCAGACGATCGGGAAAGTACAGCATGGAACTGCATAGCGTGCTTTAATGCTCCATTCAATTTTACTTTGCAACTGGGTCAAGAATCAATGTATTAACAACATGTCAGTAGAAAACGTAGTTTAACCTGAATTATACACTACCCCTTGATGTGCATGCTCATGCCTAGTCAGAAACAATATTTCTGGGGTGAGTTGTTAGAATTGAAGAAACTACCTGAAACTTAGTCTTCGATTTTGCCTAAATATCTCTTGGCAGTATTACCATGCTAGGTAACTTCAAACGAGGATAACACATTATTATTTTGAAGTTTTTCGAGTTCCCAATTTGAATGGTTATGTGAACACATCTTAAGTAGTGCGCAATCCTCTCTACTGGAGCTGGCAATTCGTTATTTGTAAAGAAGTACTTGAGTGCACACGTCGATATGCTCTTTTGTGTCAAGAGTGCATGTTGTTTTATTTCATATTTCAGCAACTTATAAAACGTGGAAAACATTCGTATGTGTTGTTCTTACCTCTATTCCGGATGTCCAGTTTTACACCACCACAGAACCAAGCTTATTTATAGGTTGTAGGCATCATCTGCTTTTTGACAATCTGATCATTCGCTCCAGCATCAACAAAAGTTACTTACTGGAGCCTGTACAAAACGAGCCCGTTTTGGTCTCACTTTTAGAAAGACTTATCAACTACCACACCCGAAATCGGATGACTCTATTGTTAACGTCAATGAAGCTTGGTTTGGTTATACACTAGTGAAAAAAGCGGTGTTACTATAAGACTTCTTCAGGATGTTGTAGTCATAAACCAGCAAGTCAAAAACGGTCACATTCAAACCTTGGTAATGGTCAAAATTCACACTTTCCTCCTATTCTTTCTCGTTTGTGAAAGCCCGTTGGATGTCAGCTGTCTACGTATCAATCAGATGTCAATGATTGTTTATGTGAGACGTGCATTTTGTGTGTTTGCATTACAATGTTTGAGAGTACCCATTGCTGTGACCCAGTGCACACGAACAATTTTGGTGACTGACCACGACTACTACCTTCTGAATAAATTTTCATCTATGTTTTCATTCCCATATAAAAAACTGCTGAACACTTCCATGTCTCCGCCACATATTTCGTTGCTTAGGAGGGCATTAAAACGACCGATTTCATCATTGTCCGATTACCAGTTTTAGTTGGATCTGATACACGGAGGCGAATTTGTCAAAAGTGTTCCTCCTTGTCCGTGTTTTTTTAATTAACGAGTGCTAGGCCATATACCAGTGTGAATAGGTCAGGCACTAATATAACGCCTCCCAATCAGCATATGAAGAAAGAAGCATTAATTTTAATTCCTCAAAAGCCTCAGTGTACTGGTGAACTTCGGAACAGGTAGAAGCGGAGTCACCAACGCTTTCGAATGATACAAACATGGGCTGAACTGGAGCGAAGAAACTCAGAAAATTACGGGAAATGACCTAACTGGAAGTAGATAAGAAAGAACTGTGATAGATATTTTCTGTGGTAAATTGGTATCCAGTGTGATGCTTTCCCATTATTTACTAAATGTACTAATACCCTTTCGTTTACAACACATCGAAATGCCAAAAAATGTTTTAGAAAATTTACAACCCAGAATTTATCCATAGTCGTTTTAAACTAATTTCCTGGATAACCTGATTTATCAAAACGCAGTGGTGCTCATTTGCCTTCCAAGGCAAGCGAACGTCGGTAATTTCTTCGGCACCGGTTCCCGTTTCCCAAACAGCAGTAATGAAATGATAGTCAGATTACTTATTCCCAGTGACTTGAAAAATGTGCAAATATTTACACGGTAATCGATGACTAACGAGAAAGCCGGTCTTACGAAAGACAGTGCATTTGGTAACCTATGTTTCTGATGGCATTCGGCTAGAGAAAAACATTAACCGAGTACCGCTGACAAGAGTGGAATCTTCCACTTCATTGCATAGACAGATTGCACGTCAATCCGGCCAACAGAGAGAACAGTGATAGAGTTACTGGCATCAGGCACTTACATATGATCAATTACGTTTGCTTCGGTGATCTGATAAGAATTCCATTGCTTTCCAAACAAAAGACTCTGTAGCGGTCCACCAAACGCCAGATAACGAGAAGTTGCTAATGCAGGGAGTAGAACGGTACTTGGTCGGATGTATAGGAACTTGCAACAGCATCCAATTTCATTCAAGAGCGCGGATAGTTCTAACGCACTGCGCTATCGTTACTATAATGATCGTCAACGCGTGCACAACAAGGGCACTTTAAAACTATCCATAACGTTAAGAATGGTATCAAACTTATTATTTTCTGCTTATGGTCAAAGCATATCGCTTCAATCCGAACACCTATCATCCGGATGTTTATTCATGTGCTTCTACAGCCTTTCGAACTCAGAGCTCCCTTGCTTTTCCAACTAGATGTTGTTATAGCATATTTTTTATTCCTCCCGATTTATAACCTTAATTTTGCGACGAGAATTTAACATTCTGAGGCAGGCTGACTGTTATATTACAAAAGTGTAAAGTTTCGTCTTGTATGTAAGCTTTTTCTAAAAGCATTCCACTTCGTTCGTCCTGTTCCAGTCAGTAGTCAACCATCCTTCCTAAGTGGCTGTTACTTTTTTCTAACTTCCAGAACTTCAACCAGTTATCACCCGAACCAAACAGTCAAGTGGCTTGGGCTGATCTAATGTCTAATCGACTGTTGTTACCACAGTCAAGGTTTGAAAAGCTTGCCGACGGAGAGTCCACAGTGAAATTAGTTTGTGTCTAACTCCCTTATTGTTGCATTAAAGTATTGCTTTTTCGTATGCGTTTCAGTCAGCCAGCCGTCCTATCAAAACAAATACTGCTCGTGCGTCACTGTCCACTATCAACTTGTTGGATATACAGTACACGCTAGGACCGATTTCCGCATGATAATAAGCCTGCAAAATAATCAGTTGCGGATCAAAGTTGAAAATCGTTGGATCGAATTCGTGATCATGGAATAAAAGCTTATCAGACTGGCGAAGTGTATTGCAACTCATGTAAATGACAACACTCCTATACCTAACAAGCGATTTCTTCGTGTGTGGCTTGATTAAGAAGACCTGTCCTGGATGAAACTGGAAGTGTTATAATTCATTCAAAACGTCTTTCAAGTTCTGCAAAATGTTATTTTGAATTATCTGAGACAGTTAATTTATCACCGTGCTTATTTCCATTTGTATACAACTGTTATCATTGGCTTTTACCAGGGATCTATGAAAATTCCATCAGGAAACCCAGTCTAGTTTAAAAAATGCAACTTACCGAACGGCACAAATCCCAGATCAAATTTTTTTGAATTTCGCCCTTGTTATTCAAAAAGTCAGCGTTCCATTTGGCAGGCTGACCTTTGAAGAAAACTTGTCCCTCAACTCGAACAGCTGAAATGTCAATAAATAACCATTTGATGACCGAGGTCAGAGTAAAATCTGCAAATCAAAATAGGAACTCATTTCGACTAATATATACCACTATGAGTCAAAAGATTAAGAGTGTGCTATTATAATGTGTATTAACAATAATCAAAAAATAAAACCACTTAAATGACTCGTAAGCAGTAACCAAAATTCACGAAAATCCACACACTTACCAACTGTATTATTTGACAGGCTTTGAGCTAGAGTTTTTCAGAAGAACAAACATAGGATGTCACGTGAGAATATTTTACTACAATCTTGTGAGCCATCAACAATAAGAGCATTTGAAGCAAATATGATTAACAACCTGGTCATCCGTCAAATGAATCTCACAAAGCGTTCTTCTAAACCTGGGACGCTCTTTTATCAAATGTCTCATAGGATACATAACAGAATAATAGAGACAAAATGAGCAGAACTCCCATCACCTGCTGCAAAACACACCATGAAAACAAGTCATGTTGTTGACCCATCCCAAATCGATCCGCGTGCTACCGCACAGCCAGAATCCTAAGTAGTTTGCATTCCGCAAGGCAGTGTGAAATAATGCCTGTCATCCAGTTCTGTGTGCATAATCTGTTGATTGATGCAGTTTGCCTTACCTAAACCGGAAGACAGTTCTACCTCCATATAAGGCCGAGTCGTTGACCGTTCTATTGTTGTTATTATCTGCGTAACTTGCAAATTATGTTTTATTTTCTGAACTAAATAGAATGAACGAGATTTTAACATCTTGCGGTTCGTGTTGTCTTGCATTATTAGTGAAGAGAACACCGCAAAATGTCGGAGAAATGGGAAATTTGATATAATAAATTAGGCCGAAGCGAGAGAAGCACTACCTGAATTGTCGGCGTATGTCAACAGAAGTGATGTGAAGTGTTGTGGAAAAACTTACGTATGGGCGAGTTCATAATCATTTGGGCTGTTCAAAATATGGATGATGCAATGTCAGAACAAACAGCCAGGAACCGAATACAGTTCACTTTTATACAACAGAAAGTCTCAAAATCATCTCCTACTTTCCTGTTCTCTAACTAATCCGTTGGAAAACAACAAAGAAACTAACAGAAAGATGAACACATAAACCCCATGGGAGAATCTCTGATCTAATTATGCACGGTTGAAATCGCAGTTGTTTATTCAACTTGATAATGAGTTTCATTATGACGTCACGTTTCCACGCACACAAGTTGGTAATATTGCTGAACATGAAAGAACTACTAACGAGTTCGACTGACTGGTTGGTCTGAGGTCGTGAGAAACTCTATTGATGCTATCGCAAAGAAAATGCGATTAGTGACCGGCAAAAGTGCACATTTCTAATAATCCCGAAGTAATATCAAAAGATGGTTCCAAAGCATTTTAATAATAATTCACACCAGTGGACCGACAAAAGTCATGAACAAAATAGTGTTCAACGGGATTATATATGGTGGTTACTATTTTCCAAAAGACTAATTTCAGTTGTCAACATTATCAAATGAAACCCTCATAAAAAGGAGGCCCTTACAATACATTGACATTTCACTTCTCCGTGTTACCTCTTACCTTTCTCCCCCCTCAGTTCATTCAACACTTTGGTCCCGCTTGCGGTCCGATTTCTTTAAACGTCTGCGTTTTTATGTATATTCAAAGCATATCAATTCATTGTTTATATATACTTTGGTGGGAGGTGTGGGCAGTTCATTGGGCCCAAGGTGATGAACCCCTTTAAGCGAACATAAAGGATTAATTCGAAATAACGTCTATAGCAGTAGTCTAGAGGAGCAAGAAACAGAACTGCGATCTGACTGTTCGCTGTAACACCGTTTTATTTGATATATGTTTCACGTGTTCCCTTCTCGCCAATCTGGATTGATAAGGCTGAGCTCAGACTGTCAGTTTATAATGGCGATTGTCGCAACAACATGCAAGTTTTCATTGAGCAAATAAACTATAAGGTTCGAAACAAGGTCTTTGGTTATAAGCTCTAGGAGCCAGAACAAAGTTACAGTAACACTACGCGTCCGGTAACATTTTGTTACATCTTTGAGTAATGTAGGTAACATTAACAGTTTGGCAAAATCATACACAAATTGACTGCCAGCCTGTTTCTACTGAGGTAGCAAACCTTGAGTGAACTACTATGTACACTTCTATTGTGTTCTCGTTGACCGTAGACACACTGCTTTCAGTGTTGTATACCAAAAATTGGCCGTAGCTTGTACATGTAACGATGTACCAAAAGTTTGATCAATACAAAATGCAGATTTAGGCTGTTTTCAGATATTAATCGAGGTAATAGCAGAACTTCGGAGAGTCTGTGGTAACAGAGGGTCGTTTACAGTTCCATAGATGAAGGTTTTGTGAGTAACTAATCTGGGACATCCAGTGTTGTCTACAATACAGACTGACTGTAGTTTGAATCTGAAAATTCTGTCATCTTTGCGACGAGCCTGATGGCCAAGATGAGTGTTGTTGCTTAACAAGTTTTCTTCAACACAAGCTAGATCTGCGTCATACACGCTTTACTTCCTGGTCCCAAGTCTAATAATGGAACAGCATAAAGAGAACACTAAGTTCAGAAGATAAATTCACTACGCACGCTTTCAATCGCAAATGTGCAACGTTTAAATTCGAGGCAAACGATTGGTTAAATGAACATAAATGGACAATTAACCGTGGATTCCGAACTTTTTTTTCCTTTTTGTGTTATTCAGTTAATAAAGGGGACAAATTGTTCCACAAATGTAATATAAATCATCCATACTTCGGATTCAGAAGTCATCTATATTGTTAAGCTGCTATACGTAGAAAAATTGGTGGCGATGTTTAACGTCTTCACAGATGAAATCAATGGATAGACAGCCAAGTGAGCGTGTACATGACAACACATTATGAGCATAATACATTGTGTTGAGCTTGTGTGGTATAATCCGGTGGTTAGTACTGGTGTGAAACGCATTTGAATTGCCAGCATAAGGTTATCTTTTGGAAAATGTTGAATCTCGAGTAAATAGAACTTTACTGTCCAGGATAACCCAGAGATAGCAAAGAAATCTCGGGTAAAGATTTACCACTGCTTTCAAGCTAAGAACTGGGTATGTAGGCAGGCGTGGAGCCTACAGAATATCATCAAGTACAAGTGGTGCGACTTTCGGGAGAGAACAATATTAGTTGAACTTTCGCATAGTAACTAACTCTCCATAATTCCCAGGTCCCGAATAGCAGTACCTATAAAGAAGTGACACAGCACCCATAGATTTCATATGTTCGACTTGCGTATGATATGTGCTGAATAACTCCTGATTATGAAGAGTGACTTGCTTCGGAAACAAATTTAATTAGTTCACAGATGAATCGGTGATTGAATATGTTTAAATGTAGGTTATGGTTCGTTGGTCACAAGTGTGTCATCAGCAACAATTGATCGAAACCAATCATAGGGGATGGAAACCGTTAACTGATGTTTGTCTGATGCAACATTTCTGTGAAACATGTTACATATCATGGTCTAGTTTTCATTAAGTGTCGTCTTTGGATGGCTGATCTATTCACATAACGAACGTCGACAAACATCAGATTGTGAATTCTTGGCTTGTCGACATCCTATCAGCTTACAAATACAAACGTTGGCCCACAAATAGTAAAGATCTCAAAAAGTTTGTCTTCCGGAAGGATCCGTCTTCATTTACTTGGGTGACCATATCACCAATTGTCCATGATCAATGTCCATCATCTGGCAAAGATTGCGTTACAATTCGTTTCTCTAATAGATTTTACTGTCCATTCTTTTGAAAATAGAAACGTACTACTTTTCAACAACAACCAACAGTGCAATTGCTCATTACCAATGTACACTTATGATCAATAGTCTTTGCATGAGTAACCACATTTCAATAAGTATTCCACTTTCAACAATTTTGATCCCCAACTGCTATTTTTAAAACTTGTAGGACTTCGTAAATTAGTGGTCATTGGTAAGGCCATGCGTGCGACGTCAGTGCGTTTTAGGAAT
>JTDE01004798.1:37435-48455 GCA_014338405.1 Paragonimus skrjabini miyazakii
ACGATGTCTTTTCAAATGTAATACTTTCTGAGATAGAAGCAAGATTAAAATACCGGGAAGATCTATATATTACTTGTTGGGAATTAATTAGATGAACAAATTAGGACACAGACAAATTTGACAGATCTCCCCGATTCGTATAACCACTCATTCATTTGTAGGATGGATGATGCCAGCTGATTGAGGTTGTCTTGATTGGGCAGTGATCACCTACACGTATGCTCACACCTGCAGAATGCTCGCATCCCCCAATTTATGTGGGACTATCTATCTTGAAATTACTGTCAAATATGGTGTGGCTCGTACTCGAATGACATCTTTTGTCTATAACATTAACGTTGTAACTATGAATGTTACCTAACGAAAATAGACATTAGTTTTTACATGACGGAGAGCTTCGTAGCAAAATTTCAGCATAGTCGAACCCGTGAAAAGCATGACCACCGACTTACTAATTAGCGCTCCTTTTGGTTGCAGTTTTCATAGACTTGTCATCATGTATTGATTAAAAGTTACATAATTGTCACATATTTGCCTGGCGTAGAAGGCCATGCTGATCTCCCTGGTTCACCTTCTTGTTAACCGACTCACGGGGCTTCACATAATTTGCTAATTTCACGATGGTTTAGTTATTGTATTCAGGACCGTGTCCCTGTCACAACTATGTGGCCATTTCCACTTTGTCACACCACCATACCGCCGTTAACATTCACATTGTGATTTAACAGAAAGCGGGCATAGCGTAGACCTATCCAATCAATCCATCGCTCTGATACGCGATCCAAATTCACGATCGTTAAATGTAGTCAAAAATCGCGCTTCAAAACTGAACACGTGAATTCACAATATGGTGTCGAGATTGACTTGGTTCCGATTGACTTTGAACATATGACTTATTATCTTGGTTCTGTTCATTCCTCTGACACGATGTAACCCGTCGGGCTTGCCGCAAATTACAGAATGCACGTTTATAGTTTATCAGAATGCAAGAAGTTATATCATTCTCTCCCGGTTTATGGTCTCATACTGTAACAGCTTAAGGTGATATACTGCATACCACCAAATTGCAGTTTTCGGTTCTGTGTACATACAGTAGTCATTGCTTCCACTTCTCAAATGTACACAGTTTGAGAAAGAATTATTGTTCACTGTATTTTGCCGACCATTTTCGCCATCACGTCTAAAATACGTCGGCCATTGAAGACGACAAAACAACTCTGGCTGTGACGTCTGCTTACCAAGCTTGCTGAGGAAACACGTGGGAAATCCGTTTACTCGACATATTGAACAGAATCTGTAAATGCCTGCAAACAGTTTTCACTGGCAAACAGGAGGAACTCCTCTTCCAAAACATACGCCGATGTGTATTGTAATGTTCACCAATTTCTGGCATAAACGTAAGTTTCTGTACACTTAAGCACTAAGAGTTTCTTGTTAAACCGTTAATATATTTAACTCAGCCATCACATTATCATCACTGAACTCGGCAAGTGTTTGTGCAAAGTACAATTGTTAGAATGTCAGTTAATTTATTTCAATACTACTGGTGAGTAGCCTAGAGAAGATTAGTAATTATTGATGCGATTCACCCATGAAAAATTCCGACCCCGATTTTCTTTGAACTTGCGGTAGAAGCCGTGAATCCCTCAGTATATACTCTACCGGCTGAGTTATGTCTTTGAATTTCGACGGTGAAACGACCTTCAGTCATTTGTCCTTCAGAAAACTTATATGGTTATTAATGTTGCGCCATTTCATGCGACGTTGTATTATCTGCAAAACCTTCTTAGGGCAATATGTAAACATTAGGCTTTGTACAGAATAATATATATAATATATGAAAAATTATTACGATGCTTGAACTTACGTTCGGCTGCATCCCCTGGAGGTACGAATAGAATGGAATGACGGTAGCTTGTTTTTAAATACCATTGAGATTAGCCGTATGCAAATGGAATCTAATCTGCCTACTGACCTTGAGTTATGCCCAATGATGTAAACACTGCAACACCTCTCCTAAGGTCTTGAAAAATCCACCTATCAGTTACTTGCAGATATTACGTGCTTAGTTTTAAGTGGATTTCAACGAACACTGATAGTTTACGACAGATTCGAAAACACTTACGTGGGCAAACAGCACTACTTTCGTCATACTTATCTCTGCAATCCTGTTTCCCGTCACAGAAAAGAGTATTAGGGAGACACTTTTTGTCCGGGCACCACATTTCACCAGTTGTGCAATTGTTTCTGACTGTGAGCGTCACTGTTTTTTCAGTAGATTCACCGAAGCACCTGAATAGGATGAGAAATATTCAATTGTGTGAGTGTAATATTATACGGCATTGACCAGTACTACGCCTTGCAGTAATCGTAATATTTTCGTTATTGAAAAGTTACCTGTTTTTATGCTGTACTAACGTTTGTGCAGAGGTCGCTTGCATACTTTGATGAACTGCATAGTGAGGTTTCTCTGTCAGTTTCACACAAACCATATGGAACTGCACAGGGATCTCTTAACGTAGGCCAGATGCAGTGAAAAATGACCAGATTAGTGATGAGTAGTGAGGAATTTGGTTAGTTTCAAGTTAGATGTCACTCAAATTTGATTGCAGCCTTTGCATTCAGATAGACTTTCCAGCCAGCTTCTCGCCACGGTCGAGTCTAGTGCTTCTTTCTGAAAGAGGCCAGCTGCCAAGTATATTTGACCGCGAAGGCTGCGATCCAATATAAGTGATGTTTAACCTGAAAACAATCAGCTCTTCAATCAATTTATAAAGGAGACATGTTACAATATGTTAACCTTTTCTTTCAGAATTCGCATCCGTAACACATGCAAATGATATACGACGGACAATTAGGAACGGACGTGGTATGGACATATATACAATCACATCAAGTACTATATCATCAACATCACGGCAACCCCTTTGGGTTGCTTCAGCCTTCTTTTTGTTCATAACGTCAGCTGGTGAGTTCTGATCTATGTGGCTTCGCTAAAGGCCAGTAGCTTCGGTTTCTGATTGCGTAACATTATTTTGAATGAGTTGAATGGGTCAACTTGGTGACCTGTTATCATGAGGCGTCTAGCAACCGATGATGCAGGGATCTTGAGCAACAGGTTCACTGGTCTGAGATTGTTGTATTATCAGCGGTTCTAACTACTTCGTGACGTGCTTTGCTACTCGCTGAGGTAGTTGTCGACCTGGTTTGCTTATGTAATCATCAGAGCAGTTGCAGATAGATTGTGAAGAACTGGTCCTTTGGTGGTCTGAACAAAGAGTGATTATATTACTAATAGGTAGTATGGCAGATTTATGATTTTGGATGAGACTCAACTGTGAAAAGTCAGAGCTTCGGCTGGATTCGAACCAGCGACAGAAACACCATGCTTCAACGCGCCAAGCGCTCTACCAGCTGAGCTACGAAGTCGCGCCAGGAGCTGGGAAATTTCGCACTTGGACTCGGTTACCCGCGTTGAGGCATGGTGTTTCTGTCGCTGGTTCAAATCCAGCTGAAGCCCTGACTTTTCACAATTGGGTTTCATCTAAAACAGTGATTAGGCAACCACATAAGTGCGGGAAATGACAGAATTCAATTTGTGCATGATGCCGTTTGCTAAATTATCCCTTTTAAATTACAAAAGTAGAAATGCATCCCTCTTGTGAGCTACTTGAACTGACACACGCACTTTTCTAACTGGTTGTGAGTTTCTATGAATTTCTCGGGATATCCATTTACCAGCAACGTTTTTCTTAACATATCTTTTTCTGTTTGCAGCTTGCCCAGAGGTGTAAGTACACCTATTCCTATGAAACAAGGTCTTGATTACTGCACGCTTGTATGCTATCGAGGCAGAGCTGTAATGTCTTACGTCCGGTGATGAGTATACTCAACGAACCTAAGCTGCTGTTTGATTCCGTTTCTTGAGGTAAAGATAGTTTCAAATGAATAGAAATAAAAAGGTCAAGAACAGATCGAAATGATCAATAAAAGTTAAAGGTGAAATATCATCCACAGACCGTTCGTGCGCTGCAGCTTCGACAATATTACCTGGTACTCGTCATTCGATCATTCCCGAAAAGACAATTAATTTTTCGGCCTAACAGGATACCCATAACCACTATGTCTGTTTGCCTGTAAGAAAGTTCCTCGAAAATGATGTTTTCTGTACGGAGTACGATGGGATTTTTCAGATGTTGAAGTGCAGTACCTATATAACAGTCCCGGCTGGAGATAAAACTAAAAAGTACGATTTTCTCAGGATCAGGAATATTTGTGAAATAGGAATCAACGTCAGTTGAATACACGGTTTGAAGATTCACCAACACGTCTTCTAATATACCTGCCAGTTCAAATGGAGGATAACAATTTGCGAATGGGATACATAATGTCGATTAGTCACCGAGCAACTTTCTGGTACGCTGAACTGTACATACACAGAATTGGTCACGAAGGTGTATTTTTGTAATTGTTTTTATTGCACCAATCATTCGTGCTGTTTCCGTGCCAACTGGTTTCATGTGCCTTCATCGATTTTCAGAAATATAACCGTGTAACAACAGTATCTGGAGTTGTCTCGCCATTTGTTTTTTTCCAGCAGTATGTTTTTTTCAGTCCTTTTATCATCCTCAACCTTTCGTTGATTTTCAAAGATTGTGACCATTTTTGTCACACAATCGTCTTCGCTCACGATGACAACACCAAAGCTTTTATTCCACTTTATAAACACTGGGTGCCGCATTTTTCTCGATTATCCTATGGCTTGATAGTGTTCTTCTTTGAGACAGCAATGTTGACGAATGAGTACCAGTTTACTGGTTAAAAATATCTATCAATTTTGCACGGAATCAGCGCGTCCCATCCGAAGACGCAAGCGACAGGGCCTTCAGTTGATCATATACATATGCAAATTGAACTTGCGTACTGTTAACATCTATACTGACATTGTAGACCTCAGTCCAAGAAAGAGGACTTTTAGCTATGTCTGTGATTGTGCACACGTTTCGAACGATCGTCAGGAAATATACTAATATTGGTCAATCGTGAGACAGAACTCTTTAGAGAATGAAGTGTTCTGACTTTGGTGCTGTGGACAGTTCCTTCAGAAATGTTTTCAAACTTGATACGTGCATACCAATGACAACCCACTGAGGGTTTCAGCAAAACGATGACGAGTTACTGCATAGTGATTTACTTCGTCCTGTGACGTAGCTTCTTAACAATCACTTCTTTAGTCAATAATACCAGTATAATTTCCGCTGAATTTATCCTCGGATTACTCTTTAATAGATTAGAATGCGAGATATGGAATGCTCAGTAAAAGCAGACGAACATAAGACATCGTCTAAAAAAGCAAAGGCCAGCCATACGCTATCGCAGACTGGTCTCAGAACTGTCCACCACTTTATGTAAACATTTCCAGCGTAATCATGAGATATACTATGTAGCGAACATGCCAGTTTTCGGTTATTCATAACCAGGTTAAATACATCACATTTGTGTCAAATTTTTACAGGGGAGTCATTAAGGGGGTAAGTAGAGAATTGATGGTTAATGAGATCAGTCAGTTCAATGTCGCTCTGTAATCAAGTCCCAACTTGGACAATGGGCTTTGACAGGTTAACATAGTGTGGGATTTGGCAAGTCAGATCCAAATCCTGAACAAACTGTTTCTGGACGCATAGTGGTGGGTTGTAATCCAACTCTCCATGCCACTCGCTAGCCATGTGACTATCACAAATATTAGATCCCGTCAGGCGGAAACCCTCAACGCACAGCTTACGCGACTTCTTTGATCTGGTGAATGCGGTCAAAGATATTCATTTGATTGGACAGTCAGTTTTCTGCCGACGTCGTATCCTTATTTACCAGTGTTCCGCCAAAGAAGGCCATAGATAATCTATGCGATTATATCGGGGGATATTAACGAAGATTCTCAGATACCATTGACGGAACTCAAACAGTAAGTTTATTTGTGCGTAAGTGCACAAATAAACTTACTGTTTGAGTGCAATTTAAGTTCAACGTAGGACGGTTTCGCGATGGGAACGCCGTTAGGACCACTGTTTGCAGACACTTTCATGGCGAAATCAAAAAACGGACGACTGGGTTCAGCCGTAGGTCAATGACATCATTTGTATACTCGACAGTAACATAAATCCGATCGACCTCTTGGCCAGAGTCAACTCCGTACACCAAAAGTTGCAATTTTAGTTGGAGGCCAAAATCAACAGCCAGTTAGGCTTTTTGGGTGTGCGTTTATGTCGCCGCACTAATGGCTCGATTCAACACGCGGTGCACAGAAAGGGTACGTGGAATGGTCAGCACATTCAATTCAGTGATTTTGTACCACTCGTCCTGAAAAGAAATCTAATTAACTGTTTGACGGACAAGGCAGTGAGGATTTGCACGAATGTCATCATTCCTGAAGAATTATCTTTCATACGCAAATGGCTGCCCGGAACGATTCATAGACAGTACTATGCAATGGCGAAGTGAAATAGGCCAGCTGCATCCGGCGGAAAAGGAAACTGTAAATAACGGATTACCCCTCAAAGACGACGCGCCAGCTTAATCTATCATATGTAAACTCACAAGGGTGGTTAATACAACATTTTACCCTGCCAAATTACGTGTCAACTTTACGTCCAATCCGGTTTTGTGCCCACGCCTAAAAGATAGAATGCCTGTTTCTGCAGCCTCGTTTTGTGCTTACTCACTTACTTGTTCCTGTGGGACAAGTTATGTTGGCCGCACGATCAGACACTTATCTGACCATATCCGTGAACACCACCCAGTTTGGTTCAACAGTAGAATAACCAAGCCTGACAACAACGCTATACTATCGCACCTGGTCGATTCGAATCACTCTGTTAATGTGACGGATGCACCTCGCTCAATCTCCTGACCTAAGGCCACCCAGTCGAAGGGAGTTAGCCATAGGATTCTGTCCACAGCTGAAGCTATTAGAATTCGTTTGGATAACCCATTATTATGCGTCTTGAAACGGTTTGTTCAGGATTTGTGTCTGACTTACCAAATCCCACACTATGTTAACCTGCCAAAGCCCACTGTCCAAACTGGGACTTGATTACAGAGTGACATTGAACTGACTGATCTCATTAACCATCAATTCTCTACTTACCCCCTTAATGACTTCCCTGTAAAATTTGTAACACAAATGTGATGTATTTAACCTGATTATGAATAATTGAAAACTGGCTTGTTCGCTAAGCAGTCTTTTTCATGTCTATCATTTGGCGATCACTTCACATCAGACATCTCTCCCAACCAAATTGAAATTTTTTGACTACGGTGTTGTCAAGTGGAATGATACACGACATTTAGAACACTTGAATGAAAACTGCTTTTGAAAGCTTGTTGCTGAACCCAGTCGCACGTTCGCGTCAACTTTTTGCATAGAACAAACTGCAGACAATACCCGATTGAATTCAGTTGTCGTGCAACCAGACAACTGAAGGTCATAATTTTGAAACATCACCAAAAGTTTAGGAAGCGGTTCCATATTTTTCAACTTAAAGAGGAAGCAGCGAAATGTATAGTGTATTATGTCTGAACATTTTGTTCCAGGTTCGCAATCACAAAACTCTAGCAGTAGACAGACATATTCATCCGATCTGGAGACTTGCAAATAATAGACGTCTTGAATACTTTCAATAGGGTAGTATTCAATCTCTGAAGCCCTGCAAGCTGGCTGCATACGTGGATGATGGTCAATCTAACACTGTTATATTTGCTTGGAAGATGCTTCTGTACTGTTCCATCCCTACCCTCTCGCATTTGGTGTTATTGGGTGAACTTAAACCCTCTCCAATAAGTTATACGTGAAATACTGTCTGCTCTTCAGACAAGACCATTCTATCTACATACATTTTATAAATTGTCTATTTTCACTATTCTTGGAAGTACTGCATTTGTCAGAATATTACTTGCATGGCATATGGACCTGCCGTGATTGAGAGTAACGTACCCATCGATATTAAACGAAATGCCTTTATAAGTGACATTGTAAGTTCCCGTTTGAACGAAAGGTCTCTTTGATCACATGTTCGTCATACAAGTGAGAGAGGGAGTCGATATCCATGTCCACGTGGAACCTTTCACTTCTTGATAGTTACGACAAGCGCGGGAATGTATCATATTCCTTTCGCTACACTCAATTGAAAAACGACTATATTACTGCGGTCAGCTATTAAATCCGATTAATTATTTGACTCACCAACCCTGAACACTCGTTCATAATCGTTTTATTGTTCTCATATTCGTTTTTATTGTGATGGTGATATTGGTAATGCACACTACTTTTACGAGAAAATCGGCAGTGGCTGAATTCCATTAATGTGCAGTGGCTATCTTCACATATGTAATAGCATTTCGTTCGGTAAGCCACTGAGCCTATCTAACATCATATTAGTTGCATGAGCTTCCTGATGAGTATTGTGATAAACAGAAGCACATTGTTTGGGATCCACTGCAATTTTATTTCAGGTTATACTTCCTATTCTTCATTTAATCTGGTAATGTGTAGGTGAACGAGGGAAACCGTTTGCTCATGTACCATTGCCTGTGAGCGAGTTAAAGATTTTACTGGATTTAATAGCTGACTGCGCAGTAATATAGTCGTTTTTCAATTGAATGTAGCGAAAGGAATATGATACATTCCCGCGCTTGTCGTAACTATCAAGAAGTGAAAGGTTCCACATGGACATGGATATCGACTCCCTCTGTCACTCGTATGACGAACATGTTGTGATCAAAGAGGCCTTTCGTTCACACGGAAAATTACAATGTCACTTATGAAGGCATCTCGCTTAATATCGATCGGTACGTTGTTGTTGTCTGATGATAGTGCATCACTTACACAGGCCAAATATGAAGTCCAACGACTGGCCACGGCTGTTCTGACTGAGGTGTTGAAATTTGGTTGGAACATCAACATATGGTAGACATTTTCTTTCTTTCAGTCTAATCCGGCTGCAGGTGCTCTACCCACACCTGGAATCCACATCAATGGAGACATTGTGGATAGTATCACAAATGCATCCTACATAACCTGTAATTCGTCGACAGATACGCCAGCGGACGCTAAGTGCAGTCTCTTGTGGTAAAGGTTACTGCTGATTTCGGATGTTTTGAAAAACGCGTCTAAAGGAACCATAATCTGAGAATGAAAACCAAGCTGTTTGTTCACGCCGTGATGGTTCCATCAACGCAGTTGTGTGTCAGCGCAAGTTGGATAGTTTATTAACGGAATATGCGGTATCTGAGCCACTTCCGTCTCCACTGTCTAAAACGCACCCTGAGTATTTAGCGGATGGACATGGTTCCGAAAAACGCAACAATTCATCGAGTTGACAAGGACTGAACTGAAGCCACTAAGGTGCTCAGTCAGCTTCATTGACTTGGACACGTCGGAATTCCGAATCAGTTGCTGTCCTGGCAATTAAAATCAAATAGACGCTATCTTAGTGGTTAGAAACTCAAATCCCAAGATGTTATCCAAGAAAGTCATTCACGTTGTGATATCGATCTCAGTCATTGAAAGGACTTGGGTTGGACAGCCTTGAGGAGTACGATCTGGACGGGCATCTGAAAGTTCAGTAGATGACAGTCGGGCTGCCATGAACCGAAGTGCGCAACGCGCGAGCGAACTATAGGTGCCATAGTTCGTCGTGACGTCGCAATGATTGCTGCCAAAGAATATGTTGACGTCTGTGTTTACTAGGTCATTAGTGTACACATATTACATCATGAACAAAGAGACTACTTGTACGTTAAGCGCAAGTAACCTGTTTGTTATATCTGTTTTTGATGGCGCGTAACGACTGCCTTGGTGTGTTAAATTACACGCATTCCACTTTCATAAACCTGGGCCATAATGGACCTTCACCACTATTTTCTTCGGTTTTTGGGGAAGCTTTGTGCAATGAGTGCCTGTCACTTTTTTTGGCTCAACTCGGAAGTTTCGATTGCCCTCCCCATCCCGCCTAGGGTGCAATAATATGTATCGGTATGTCGAAATACTTCTCGTTTTACATTTTCAACCATTGTTCCCAGCTTGACTTCTACTCCTTTAGTTTTTCCATTTTTCGATTTCAAAATAACTTGGCCTAATTCTCCTTTTAATATAACATCTGGCTAACCAATGTTGGCCGACTAGACCACAGAAACATCAACTTACATGATAATTAGTGCTATACCTTCCGGTTTACACTGGAAACCTGATGAATGATTAGAACCACAAGCGTTTCAATGCAGGCGAATGCTATACGAATACCATTCTGATACGCATAAAGCTATCCCCATCTGTAACTGGATATTGTTGTGAGTTTTAACACATGTGTCTGTTTTGCATCCGTACATGCACACGGAGGATGCCAGTCTAAATTAAAAGAAGCTGTGGGAGCGGCGCGAAACTTGTTATGGCAAGTGGGAGGTAAATATAGCTGTCGATACACTCACCCTTTTTTGTCCAATTCATTAGCCAGGCCCCCAGTAGTGTCACAATAAAAATAAATAATGTTTTACACCCAGTAATGTGGGAAAACACTAGAAAAGCAAACATTTCGCTGTTGAATTAATCTAGTGTTCCATGACCACCACCCATCGTACAACACGTTGTGCGTCACTTTATATCAAAATAAACTGGATATTCAATCTAGATCCTTGTTATGGTAGACGGCTCAGCACATAATGTTCTCCCCTGATACATGCTGTTGTGAGGAAAAGGCGCATATGCTGAAGAAGAGTAATGCATGTTTTGTTTTATGGTGCTGTACTGTATTTTATACTCTATAGAATGCCTTCAACCCGCCGTTTTTAAATCAATGAAGCTATAAGTTGAACTGGCATGTACAAAAGAATAGTAGACACATACTGAACACGAAACTGTGTATAAAAGTACGAATTTGTTCATCAGAGAAACCACGTCACCGGATGACTTGTTTCTCCAGCCATTGTGTTTGATGTGAATGGTAAAGCAAAGTTTGTAAATACTATT
>JTDE01004799.1:0-12044 GCA_014338405.1 Paragonimus skrjabini miyazakii
AAAGCTAGTACTGAATCAGTCACAGTAGTCAATCATTCATTCGCGGTATTCAAACGTCGGCTAGTAGTGTCCGGGGCAGGTGACAGGCCACAGTGACTCAACTGTGAATCCGGAGAAACACGCTGCCTCGTATGGGTTACATAGGGATATACTGGCCGTTGTAATAACGGAACAGTTTGGTTGGTGACAGATTAGCCGTAATCAACCGCAGTTCCGTATTAAGGCTGTCTAACCAACACATGACCATACCGGAAATGCTGATCATTTTGACCCAATGACGATATTCTGATGCATGAATAGTCGCTGCTGCTTTATTTCACGATGGAATATTCGGAACACATGCTTTCTGAAACAGGAATAAAAGTCAAATATTTGTTCAGTTTATGGCAACATTTTTAAATGCAACCTCATCAACATTTTTTCTCGAAACGCAATATTGTTTCAACGCGACTGATCTTAAGACCCTCCACGTTTATTAGTTCAGTAGCAGTGTTGGTAAATCTAAAGTGACAGAAGTGCACAAATACACTTTTTATCTATATCTGATTTGTTCCGAATTGTGTTTCGTCTGTATCAGGCACATACGATGCAACGTGTTTTGCTGTTTATTTCCGCTTCTCTTATAATAATCGATTGTCAATATCCATTCTTGGACTTTTCCTGTAATTTGAGCTGACTGTAATTTAAATCGATTTGTTATGGTCTTCTTGTAAATAAACTTGTTAAGTTGTGCTTCGAATTACACAAGTTTTAGTCCTCTGCAAATTTGCCCTTAACAATTCGTGTTGTATTAGAGATATAGGAATGTTAGTGCTCCATCAACATTTGCCTTATTGTCGTAGGTCGATAAACTTCCTGAAGTTAAGTCGACTTAGTGCTATTCATTCCACAAACATCGATGAATTTATGTTGCATCGAATGAAACACTTTCAGGTCCACAGTGAGCTAATTTTCATTTACGTCCTTGTTATGCATATGTAAATATGTGCAGAGTTCACTGCACCCGCATAACTGACAGTATTGCTTCAAGTCAACCGTTTTGTCGGTTGAGGTTTTTCATCATTCGATGATCAATAGCTGTTAAATGTTTCATTATTTCAACCCAACTTCGGTCCTCACCAAATTTGTTCTAATATATAAAACATCCTTCCCCAGTTACGAATTTGGATAGTTAAGGATAAGAATATTACCATCATACTGTCTTCGGTGTAACATTCAGCGGTTCATACAGTAATTCCTGAAGCCTTCTACCTGGTCGACTCCACATTTCAAGTCCTTAATGGACCAGGTTACATGAAACACTATATTGTCTAAATTGACGTATTCACAAAACTAAACAACAGCTTCAACTCATCATACAGATGAAATCTAAATATTCATTGTCAAGTATTACCACGAGCAAATAAATCTAACTGAATGCTCCACATCCGCAGTGCAAACTTCCACCGTATGTGTTCTTCTATGGTGTTCCCGTTTCATATTTCTCAAATTCGAATTAATACATGCAAAAGCGAGACAGAGGAAGTTGTGTTGGTCGACCAATCACAGTTACCGCGACCAACCTGGCTCAGTCATATACTCAGTAAAATGGTTAATTTCGATCCGAAATTAGATTGGAAATATCCGACGGGGGTTAGTGACATGCCAGAAATGAGGCTTCTAAACGAATCCATTCGAGCGGAATATTGTTCCGACAGTAAACACTGTCGAGTATATTTCTCATTCTGATAAACACCGTGTACAAAATGGCTCACGTTTGTCACCAGTCAATAACCGAACGTCATGTGATCAAGCCACCCGACACGACTGATAGTTGTATCTTTCGAACATCTTGTGTACAGTTGACTTCGAAATGTTGCATTCTTGTGCGTGCGGACCTACGTTTCTAAGGAATCTGTTTTCTCCATGTCTCAGAACATCACTGGCTGTACAATCATATGTTGAATTACACGGCTGACCATTCCCTTGCAGGTCATGCACATCGCTCGTTGCAACAAACCTTTTCACCAGCCTTTGAATTGCTTTACAGATAAGCTGTTATCTACCCACATGATTTATATTTAACTCTCTAGTGGCCTAGTCCACATTTGTACCTTAGGTTGTTCCGTTGTCTGACTATCAGCATGTCATTGTTCTACTTGCGTTCCAGGAATCTGATCTGGTTTCAACATAATAAATTTGTTCAGGTCAGGTTGTGCGCGGCCACTCTCCGGCAAGGTGAACAGATAAATTGTGATACGGAGGAACATCAGACGGACATAGATCGAATTGATCATTACAAGAACCACATGTTCGATGGAATGAAAGCGTCGATTAGAAACCTTCGTCAGTCAGTTCCACGTATCATCTGTACAGTTAGTTTTTCCATCAGTCTCTAAGTAATATGTAGAGCAGTTTCTTTCGTGAATGCAGCTTTCCAGTGTTCAGATTTCGGTGAAAACGTGTCGTGATAGCACAATCCGTTAGGGAATTGTAGTAGTTTTACTTCATCTGTTTCCATTCACGGATACATCCTGGTTCCCAGCCCAGCGTTGCATCTGAAGCGTTGAAACGTGTGTGGGCAACCGGGTGCAATCGATCGTAGACCGTGGTGGCCGAAACACTGAGATGACGTCGCAGATCTACTTGAATGAGAGTGCACGTATACCAAGGTTCCATCCACAGCCAGCCAACCTGGCTGCCAGTTCGCCCACCCGACTCGGTTAGCCGGCCTATTCAGTAGTCTGGCCTCCTCTGAGAATAGAAAGTGTGGGGTCATCTGACCAGGTTTGGTGCGAAGGAATGACTATGATTGAAGTGTTCGTTCTGGCATACAACAGTGTGCCGTTAAAGACGCTCATTAACGTCCACCTACCCATCCCTGGTCACGTCGGATGCTTGTGAGTCTTGCAGACCTGATAGTGTTCGTTGCCCAATCAGATTTCTGTGTGTTAACCATAGAAAGTATTCTCGTAATATCCGATAAACTTTCGCTGGTTAGTAAATGAGCTCTAATGAGCTCCATTGAGAGCGACACTTTAGTCTAGTGCTTTTTTTGTGAGCCAAAAACCTTTTTCAAAGGTTTTTTTTACGAAACTAACACGGGTTAGGTGTTCAAACAAACACACTCATCTCCATATGGCAATCGTCCCAGGAGGTCTCGGCTGCCACAGACAGTAATGCTCAGCTCCTTCACGTAGCCAGAACCATCACATGGCATACTGCACTGTCGTGTTTGTGTGATGTTTCCTCCTGTGTTTTTCCTGCGGCTACCTTGACGGCAAAATCCATGCTGCCCTCCCCCCACTACTGAATAGTGGTGGTGTGAGTGGTATGGGACGATGGCTCGTCCTTATCAGACTTCTGTTCGATAGGAGCCGACTGGAAAATCTACAGGAGTGCGATAGCTGCGAACAATTGTTGATGATGTTCCATCTATATGGAAACTAAAATCACCTACTACTCATCAATAAGTCAGTCGTCACGGCCACTTTCCCAATGTTACAGATGGTCATAGTTCTTTTATCCAATCATCCGCTTACACTTGTTCGACTTGATATCCGTTTATACCCTGCTCACATTGCTTCAATAGTTCCCTAAATCACGGTTTGTTGGTTGTCACACCGGTCACATCAATGGTTAACGTGGCGCATTCGTTTTGGTCCCGTACTGGGTGGCATAATCCAGTGTATGATATCACACGTCGTGTTCTGATGTCGTGCGTTTGGAAGGGCCGTAACAGGAATGTCTCAATCGGTAGCTTATGCTGAACCAGCTAAGCGAATTGTGATAGAAACTAACTGCTTAATGCACGTCGCCTTTCTGTTTCGTTTCACTATTAGTTTTTGAAAGGTATCTTCTAAAGAATCATACTAATCACTAGCTATGATTGATTTCAACAGTTCCAGCATTGCTCTCCCTAATAATTTGCCATCTACGGTTTTGGGAAACCCGCTACCTGTCCGACATATGTACGGGCTGTCACAGTTCTGGCCGAAATTCAACCCCGTCCCAGAAACGTATAATTACGTTTTCTTTCTCCTCTCGAAACGTATGAAGTCAGGCAGATGATATAGTCAACCTAACACCGTACGCATTCACTCTTTCAGCCTGGGCGAAGGAATTGCTTGTTAATTGTCTATCGGTACCGACGGCTTAGGTTGTCAAGGGTTTCCTTGTTTCATGCATGTGTTGATCAAACCAATATTAGAGTACAAGAACAACACGTTCATTCTCGGTGCAAATTCACACTTGCTACCTTGTTCACTGTTTCGACAGCTTATTTGGCTTAGGTATCCCGTGATTGTCGAATAAACAACCAACAGAGTTCAGTGTGACGTTTGGGTACGCGTTAACATCTTCTGAAAGTTATCTCGTGAAGAACTGAACTATCAACCAGTCGTATTTAGCTGCAACTTCTCTCGCGTTCTTGATTCATAGCATGAGGAATTTAGTGAACTACACCAAGCCTCCCACAAGTGCATACGTTGCCAGTGTCCAGTCTGACAGTGAACCACATCACTTAGGCCCACAACATAGTAAAACCAATGTGTTGCGAATATTACATCATCAATTAATCGGTGCTTGAATGCGAAACGGAAATATCGTGACTAGATATAATAACAGTCGATAGATCACAAGATAATACGGGCTTAAACCAAAAGTGCAGTGGGACGAAAAAGTGAACCACACAGTCAACGTCAATTTGTTCAAATGTTAGCCAATTCCTTTGTCTCGAATATTATTTGTCGACGCTTAAGGTCCGCGAATGATCGGATTTTTTTTATGATTCAGTTCTTCCATTTGTTATCACGACAGCTGTCACTAGGGTGAATACCATTCATACACTCGAGGCGGGTCGAAAACGGGCTCAGTGTAAAATTGGAACATTATGTTAGTAATGGCCGTGCACTGGCAATGCGAAAATTTGCGGTAAATTGAATCTCCTCAATACTGAAATTAAAATCGATCTTAATTTCGTATCCCCTCACGTGCAGAAAAAGCTTCCGGCATTCTGGTGCAGATACTACGTGGAACTGATCTCGTTTTGGCGAAACAATCAACATAAGACAGAAACACCGCGATAAAAAGATACCACTTCATCCATTAGGTCGTAGTACGATGACTGAAAGTAAACTGTACAATGTTATTATGGGGTCGTTGAGTCAACTACCCAAAATCATTGAGATTAGGAATCAGCCAAGTGTGTGTGCAGCCTTTATTGTCTCGAACACGCCATCAATTTCAGAATGGACTGTCTGAAAGTGAAGTATGAAATCATTAACATATAGCGGTAAATATGCAATGCGTGACACGGACATATTGAAAAAATTTGACAAAGACCAAAGTTAGATTCAAATAATGGTACATTCAGCAAATATTGATCATCAAATGATGCAAAACCTCAACTGTAATTCTACATTTCTGTCACATTCGAATCGCCAACACTGCTATTCCATTAGTGAACATTGTGGAACAAATTAACATGGAGGGTCTTAAGATCAGTCGCGTTGAAACAATATTGCGTTTCGAGAAAAAATGTTGATGAGGTTGCATTTAAAAATGTTGCCATAAACTGAACAAATATTTGACTTTTATTCCTGTTTCAGAAAGCATGTGTTCCGAATATTCCATCGTGAAATAAAGCAGCAGCGACTATTCATGCATCAGAATATCGTCATTGGGTCAAAATGATCAGCATTTCCGGTATGGTCATGTGTTGGTTAGACAGCCTTAATACGGAACTGCGGTTGATTACGGCTAATCTGTCACCAACCAAACTGTTCCGTTATTACAACGGCCAGTATATCCCTATGTAACCCATACGAGGCAGCGTGTTTCTCCGGATTCACAGTTGAGTCACTGTGGCCTGTCACCTGCCCCGGACACTACTAGCCGACGTTTGAATACCGCGAATGAATGATTGACTACTGTGACTGATTCAGTACTAGCTTTTACTATCATGAGAGCTGTCATTAGGACGAAGACCAGTCAAATATCAGAGGTAGACTCGCCCGAATTATCTGACCATTCAGACGACAAAGACGGTTGAAGACTATGGCACATCGCCTATGTTCCCATGTACAGATCAGCGATTTGCTAGGAACACTCTCTGTGTGCGGACACAACTACGTGCTCGGTGCTGACCGCGTACGTTTGATACTTCACCTGTGCAGACGGGATGGAAATAGCCTGTGATCCCGTCAGACTAGTAACCTGGTACTACCGAGCCAGTTTCGTACACTCAATCTGTGACCTATCACTTTCTACCAGCCAACCCGTGTCAGTCAGCCTACCCACGTGCGCGTCATTCGTTTAATCTCGTGCATCATTGGACTTCCGGTGAACTGTTTGAGACGCTTTCACATGGCATCGGAGCATGGGCTATTGGCAGTGATATATTGTAAACTGGAGAAGATGGAGTGCCCATAATGCTCCTTTTTCTTCCCATTCTTTTACATTGTGTTGCTATTTCATGCATCTTATAATAAACTTGTGGTGATTCCCATTACTTCGAAATGCATTTTGTCCAACCGTAATTCAACAAGATTGCAGGTTTTCATCAGAAGAATTTCAGAAGTTAGTCGACAAGGTATGTAGCAAAATGCAATTGTGTTAATGACACTGAAGTGTCAAGGTTCATTTATGTGGACGGAACACGCCGTTTCATTGTGAAACATCTCTTACAATGAGCGGTCAACATCCGGTTTCTGGCAGATAAATGTCTGGTTTTCGATGAACTGATACTGGTAAGTCACTAATTGCTGTTGTGGGTTGTACTAGAGCGAATGTATTTAAATAAGGGAATGTGGATTATTGTGCGATATTCCGTACTATCAAAAACATGAGAGGTTCAATGTGCTCAGTATTCATATCACGACGGGACTGGATTAATGACCTCCAAAAATTATATTATATCAGGCCGGTCTCTCTGGTTTGGATTGTGTTTAACTGTGCTGCACTAGATCTTGTTCTCACGAATAGCATGCACAATGGACAACATGAAAATGCAGTGTTGGTATACATGACTACTCGAAGACCATAAAACTGGAAATGATGAGGCATTCTCAATATCCGGGAACGCGTCAACGTGATAAGTATATATATATTTATATATTTATATATATATATATTTATATATATTTAATGCGTGTGAGTAATGAAGAAGGCGTTCTGGTTGAACACATTCAGCTCATACGGTTAGAGAAGCGAAGCTCAGTTCCTTGATTCAAGGCACTAGGAACGGAATGAACTGGAAAAGGGCAGTCATTGATTGGACAGTGTGTAGTAGGCTATTTCCCGAATGTCACGGACGTGTGAGACCACGCTGACTGAGCTTCTTCCTTGCTCGTCATTTCTACGACGTGATTGCTTGGCAAATCTACAAGACACTTCCCCAATAGATATGTATGTATACCCGAGCAGTCTAGTCGACGCCACGAGAAAGTTGGGAGAGGTGTTCACATGCGGTCGAATTTGTTTCCATTGACCAACTGAACATACTGGGTGCTGAAGCTAATTTGATATATCAATATGTTTCGACCGTGAACATAAGGATGTACACAGATTAAGACATATTGATGCACAACAGCGCAATCTAACTCAAACATACTAAGATACCTAGGATGGCCACATTTACTGGTACAGAGCAGCGATACACACATGATTACAAAATGCTGATGGACTGTCTCACACAAATACACTGATAACCATGAAGTCACGTTGTTCTAAATCGTTAGCATACCCGAGTTATGCAAGTATTTACTAGGCTGAGACAAACTTCACACAGTTCTTCCGGCCACCGCATTCTTTCCGCTTTCAGTACATACATGCACATACACTCCGACACATTCTGTCACACTTATTTTGCTCGCTTCATTCAACTCATCTCTCCGACAGAGTCTACTAGAGCGCTAGCACAACGTGAGACTGGGTCATCCATTCCGTGTGTATTTGAACATCAACCCGACATCATATGATATGTGCCATTACTCTTCACTCCCGGCCTCTTGAGAGAACGGAAGAATGTATCATCCATTATGTGTCAAATTTGTTGGCGTCCATATTATTCAGAAAGAGAATTTCTCAAAAATGTGGCATGAAACTAGCAATGTTGTGAACTGATGAATAATAGGGGATTTCGATTTCCATATACATTGAACATCACCCACGATTGATCGCAGTTGTGATTTCAACTTGTAGAGAAGTCCTAATCGAGGGCTGATCGATTGGAGTCAACAGACAGTTACTCTGTCTCCTCTCGAGGCGATCGGGCAACCTGATCATTACTCACAAGCGAAAATGGTTGAGTGTTCATTTATGATGATTCGGTCGTGCCTAATGTGAGGCCAATGGCGCAGTGGTAAACACGGTTGCCTCGTGATCAGCGTGGCCGTGGTTCTAGTCCCGACAGTGGCGAGGATATGCACTACTGACGAGCTCTAACCAGAGCAAAACTTCAGTCTGGTGCTTTTTTTCGAAAGGGACCGACTGGAATGTCTATGGGATTGCGATCAGTTGTGACTGATGTTCAATTTATATGAATAATGTGAACATCTCGAAAACGATGGCGATGCATGACATAAATCGTTCACATTATACGAAAGTTACAGTACATGCAGCCGCCAATATGTGAGTCTATCGGCTGAACGGGCAATGCTTAATTGTCATCCATCCATTTAGTCAGGTGACATCGGCCACTAGACGCAATTGTTACAAACTGGGGAGCTAGACTTTGGGTGTTTCATCTAGTCGCAGCTGATTATTCAGTTAGCCGACGACAATTGAACTTCATCCACGTCGGCGCACTTCTGTGAGTTCTGCAGCGTGCATCAGTGCATCCGAATGTCGTCATATCAGTATCAGTCAATCGGTCAAGCCAAGATCATTGTTAATGCTTCCAGACAACGCGTTGGTGAAATCACTGAGGAATTGACCAAAGAGAAAGTAAACTAACGTAGTTAAGCTCCAGCAGTTGGTCCAGCGATTGTAAGGGATTCTGTTGCAGCATCTGCAGATAGGAGTTCCCTAGTTTATGAGTGATTTTGCGAATAGAGGTTTGCAACGTAGACCGCATAAGTGAAAAGCCGTTCAGCCAGTTTACTCCAACCCGACCTCAACAGCGCCCAAAGTTGATCGATTCGTCTGGGCTTGTTGGCACACGGATTATCGGGCCTTTTCTTCTTCGTCAAAACACCAGAATGAACCACAACTCGATCGGTATACTCGTGTCATCCTAGTTAGTAATCATCTAACCAAAACCCGTATGATACGAATGTTTTGTGTCAACCCAAACTAAATGGCCCTCACAACCTGGATATGCCGGTACTTTTAGGATGAACCAGGTGTCCAGATAACGAAGCACCTCAATTTGGACAACATTTGTGCATCAGTTGTCTACGCTGACCTCGATAACACGAGTTGTCTTCATCCTGAATAAAATGATCAACTAAGATATGTTGATAGGATGTGGGGTGACACGGTTCAGTAACAAGGCCACAAAACTGAGAAGTGCTGAACGGCGCTTAATGTCTTCAAAGCACTGCTATGATACGTCATCACAGAGTACACAAGTAGCGCGAAAAAGTTAATAACACAGCACGGAGTGCCTCAGATTCTATGGAAAAAGGCTAAATTTTGATCGACCTTTCAGTGATTTGTGAACCTGCTTCGTTCACGAATGCAGCTTTCTATTATCTATCGTTTAGTGAACAATTTTCGTGATGACATAATACGTCAGGGACATACTGTATTTTCACTTTGTCCATCTGTACTCACCGGCGCACGCTGGTTTCCAGCACAGCATTGGCTTTCAAATGCTGAGACGATTGCAGTCTGTCTGATTCTAGTCGTGCTGAGTTATGTTGGATCACGCTCTTCTCAGTTCAGTTTGCTGGGCAGTAGGCGAATTATCACGCTGGGACTAGATCACACTGCTGGAACGTCAGTAATCTGATAAGTGAATATCGTATCGAGCTAGTTTCTACCTGTGGCCTGTGGTGAGAACTTGAACCAGACCACGAAGAAGTTTAATACAAACCATGTTGGTAAACAACCGTTCTCTGTAGATAGATTCGAAAGCTGTTGAAAACGTCTGTTGCAATGAGCAATGTTCATGATTTGCAAAGAAATGGTCGACCACGTAAATCAACACATGATTGTACTGCTGATGATACCCCGAGACGTGTAAACAACGGTTGCCAAAATATCGTTCATCTACTCGCTCAATAATGTAACAATTCGAAGTCCACTGTACACAAGTTACTCAAAAGATACAAGTATCGGTCATACCGGGAGGCTCGATCACAACACCTCCGGTTATCGATTAGTGACAAACGTGGGCCATTTTGCACCTGATGTTAACAGAATGAAGTATATATTCGACAGTATTTACTGATGAATCAATATTCTTTCTGAATGGATTCGTTCAGAAACCTCATTTTCGGCACATCAGTTAGGTGTTGACTGTTGTAACACGGACTATCGGGCTTCTCTTTTCTGATGGAACCATTGCAGGTAAAACGTTTGTTCGCGTAACCCATACTGAACTAGGGAATTCTTATTTCGAGATGTTACAGCAGAACGTTGTACCAGCGCTGTGTTCATTGAGAAACCGCTTTGATGTTCCTTTATTTTTTTGGACGCAGTTTGTCGTATTATGCGCCTACACAAAAGGACGCGGTTGACCGAGAAAACAGGTTACGGTAAGAGTGATGTCTGTGTGTGAAAACCACGGAATTTGTACACCTTCGAGCAATATATGGTTGAATCAGGGTAGTTGAGAGAAATACTGTTTCATCGCCTTTTGTAGGGGAGGTCGGCTTGACCGCAACCCGCATTAGCAACAGCACTCGATTGGACCAACGCGGATACGCTTCTCAATGAAGAAAAATTGTCTTAAACAGTTCGGGTCTATTGACATGGCAGCGTGGGTTTGTGCGCCCTTGCGTGGTAGTCATTCCGTGACAACTGTGGGGGAAACTGGCAGCAAACTCCTATGAAATGGCACACACCGGATGTAGCAACAGCACTTGATTCAACCCATGCGCATACCCATGTTGATTCGACATCTCAGGACATCGTACTCACACCTCCGAGCTAACGACCGAACTCAGAGTTCCTCATGGCTGTGCGTATAGATGGGCATTGTCAATGGTACTGTGTACCAAACTGTGCTTTTTCACGAGATACGTGGGTAATTGACAGGATGGGTGCCCAGTTAAACTACAGAGGTGAATGACCAGAGTACGGAAGCCGAACCAGGCGTACGAAACAGTCGGTGTAGGCGATCTGTGTGTAGTTCGGGGGTGGTTTTGGTGCAGACCGGTATTGGTAACAGATTGAATTGGTGATAAGAGTTAAATGTGGAAATTGCTACTTTACTTGATCTGATTCATCACTAAATGGTGCATAAGTCTTGCGTTCATTTAGCTCAATGTGTTTGTATGCTTTGCAAGTTTGTGACGAGGTTGTGGATTGATTCGCCGTGATTGGTCACATTTATCACTCTCGATTCAACCCTCATCAGACAGGATGATCACGTGAGCAACGCGACTGTTCGTCCTTAACCACTTTCCCAGCATTTCTCGCCCTCCACATCTGGTCGTTCACTGTCATCATGCAGTGTTGTTCTGTTTCAACTATTCACGGTACTCGTGGTGTGAATCTATGTGTGTCCATACGCTGTCTATCTCTTATTGTTTGTCATAAATAACTTGCATGTTTTACGTTTGCGAATGATGAGAGTAAGCGAAGTGTCAACATATCGCAACATGTCTTCTTTCTGCGCTGATGAATATGTTCATACTTAGATTGCAAGCTCGACGAGTGGCCGAACAATCGCACCATCTCCCCGTGCTACTAGATTCGCCAATAGTCTGAAAGGTTTTTCGTCTTACTGCTTGACGTATATTTTCTGATGGTAAGGTGCACACAACACGTTCGGCTGATTCTGTGATGGAAATGGGTGATCAGGCCTAAGGTCATTGCGAATGGTGACAATCTGCGTTTGTCAGGCACTTGCATGATGAGAACATTATGGAGAGGCGATCGGACTTCGAAGAAAC
>JTDE01004799.1:21225-32067 GCA_014338405.1 Paragonimus skrjabini miyazakii
TGTCCACTAAACTGCTCTGGTGTCATCAAGAAACACCGGACTATATACTGTTAATTCTGAGGCAGTTTTCTGATTATTTCATAAAGTGCACGTTACCATCTGTGTTATGTCGTTTCGTCAAACAGTTCTGATCGTGAAGTAAGCCGTCACTATTGCCATCGATAAGACACTTTAGTCTCTACCGACAGAAATGTTTTTGCCCAAACTACTTTCTAAGTAAAATCGAAGTAAATAACCCAAATTAAATGTGGATTTACATGTCTATCGGCTATCGGGAATAGCAACGACTACACGTGGATTACTTTGGCTAGATTAATGGCCACATATATTTGCTTCTAGCTGATACCTCCTATAAATGGATCGATGTCTATCCCGTCGCATATGCTGACTTTTATTCCATGATAACCAGAATTCGATCTTAGTTTGCGACATTCGGAATACCTGAGAAAATTTGTGTCGACAACAGTGCTCCTATCACTAGTGAATAATTCCAACAGTTTCTGTGTAACAAAGGCATACAGCACGTAAAGTCTGCAGCATACCACCACGCTTCAGATGGTCTGACTGACGATGCAGTACAGAATGTCAGACAAGGCCTCCTCAAGCAGCGCTCTGGAACGGTACGAAGAAAACTAGATCGGTTTTTATTCACGTACAAGACAACTCTAACTTAGTCGATAAGGAAATCCCTTACGGAACTGATGTTTAGTAGAAATTCACGAACAGGATTACATACAGCTTTTCCATATTCTCACAGTTATGTCGAAACAAAACAGGAGATGTGTATCCAATCATTTGACAGAAGAGAAATGCAGATGAGAAAGTCGGACCCAGCTTATACCAGGTTACTTCACGAAGTATGTTGGCAGCCAGTTACAGTCATTAGCTCTACGGGGATCCATTCTGACTTGCAATGGATTGACGACCGCATTGTGCGTCGATATTCTGACTATGTCCGACACCGCACCACGGAGGCGTTTGAGCCGAACAGGTTGACAGGAAATGTCGATGCGTAGACAGATCCAGAACAGACTGTTTCGACACAAGAAACAACCCCAGTTACACGGGCGGAGCTTCGACACTCGTAACGCGTGCCGAAACCAGTAGACTGATATCAACTTGAGACGTATCATATTCGCTAAGAGGAATGTTACATACGCAGATTCGGACAAATTGCTCATTTGGCCGCTCTCTGATTGACCGTGATTGACCTTGACAAATTACTCGTCTTAGATTACATTGGTTACAATTCCTGGCCGCATGTTCTGTGTTTCTACTCGGGCTACGGGCCGTGTGCGTGCACTACTGCAGCGTCGTGTAATCGATCACCAAGTCTTAATGAAGGTAAAAGATGCTGTATGCGTGTATGATCCAACCGGGCATCATGGTTGATTATCTCCTAAACTGCTCTGGTTTGCTCAAGAAACAACTGACTATACGTCGTTAACTCTGACGTAATTTTCTAGTTATTTCACTACCGATGACATCATTAGCACTGGACCCACAAAATCCAAACATTTACACACATTGACCGTGGTGCTTGACCGTCTCCAGTAATTTGGATTAAAGCTGAATAGATCGCTTGAGAATTTTCTGGCCTCTCCTGAAGACAGATCACAAGGTAAACCCGATCAATCCGTTCACTCTGTCATTGTGAGGCCTAAATCTCAAAATTATGACCATCGGTGAAATGCTAACGCTTCGAATAGCTTCACGAGTTGATCAGAAGTAGATCATGGTTTGATGAACAGACCGGTTTCAGTAATTCGTCGTCCCAACAATTGCATAACAGTTTGCATCATCGTGGTCATCAATCCGGCAGAATTCAAGACATTTTGTCACATAATTAGGTCAACTGGGTTTCAATTGGAGGATATTTTGTTCAACTGAATTGCCCTTCCGATTTGGCAAGTGAGTAACGGGGAGCCGTTGTAACCGTATGGACTGGACACAGGTTTGTGAGTGCAAAATTGTGGATTGCTTGACTGAACACGGAATCTGACTCCATTTAGACTGTCAAGAAGGTGAACGATAAGTGAAAGCTAAATAACCAGTTCCTGTGAGATTCGGGGCACCGGGTCAACGACGGGTGCCAGAATTGCACTTGAAATGGATTTCATCTTTCTTTTAGTTAGCCATGTGTGGGCGGTGCTCACGTGTCTTCTGAGAAACACGATTGGTTTCACGAACAGTAAAACGTGCCCCACAGGAGCATGTGAAGAAGTGAACACAAGGGACATTCACATATTTAGACAGCTTACGTTTGTGTTGTGCGTAGACAACTGAGATGGATCTGAACAAGATCCATGTTTGTTTCACACAGTATTTCCTAACATTTCTCCACAACAATGCGTTCAGAAAACTGCCTAGAATTTGTGGTTACCATCACTACTAGTTGTAGATTCGAAGACCTCGGAAGTTAACACAGATATCTGATTTTCTTCAAATACGCGAAATCGTGTGACAGTTCGCTTTCGATTTTGCTCGCCTAACAGCCGTGTTATGTATTCATGATTGATAACCATGTTATATACCTAGCCCAATGATGAACAACCGAAAAGAGGCTGTTTGTCAGACCTCATTTCACTTCTAAAGCAGTGATACACAGCGCATTGTCCATGATGTTGCTGATTCACGTCATACATTCCTCATGATAAGGCCTTACTAATCTTGAATATGATGAACAAAAATATTGCTACCAAATGATTCATTATATTTGTTTGTATGCAAATACGACTGGAAAGGTAAGGTGAAATGTTAACTGTCTACAGTGATTTTCTTTTGAACGATCATAGAAAGTGTGTGCTGGAAATTTACCATCCATCTTAATCCACAATTTGCGTCAGTATACCGCATGCTCTTTCATAGTCAACATAAAGCTCACAGTGGATTACCTGTTTACAAATCTCTGCTAGACAATCTACTACAATAGTACAATTAATTTCCGGGTGTTAGTGTGTCAAATACCGCGCGCACTTCGCTTTCTGCTACAACGTCCATAAGGCTACACAACGCGTCTCTCAAGAAGAGAAAACGCTGATGGCTTGTAGCCCTGTGAACAGTTCAGAGTCACGTGTAAGCGAAACTATGGTATTTCAACGCTTCACGTGGTAAGAAGTAAAACAGGCTGTATGTGTGTATGACCCAACCGGGCGTAATGATGGAATGTCCACTAAACTGCTCTGGTGTCATCAAGAAACACCGGACTATATACTGTTAATTCTGAGGCAGTTTTCTGATTATTTCATAAAGTGCACGTTATCATCTGTGTTATGTCGTTTCGTCAAACAGTTCTGATCGTGAAGTAAGCCGTCACTATTGCCATCGATAAGACACTTCAACCTCTACGGACTGATATGTTTGCTCCTGATAACTATAATCTTCTTCTGCATTATTATGGGGCATTCATTATGTTATGTTTTTCGAATGATGTCAAAAATTTTCGTTCGTATTTCAGGTCTCCTCCGACCAGAAATTTGGAAATTGAGATTCTAAATCTGCTCTGTATTGCAGCCATATATGCAGTGGTTTTATTCATAACATGGGCACATTAACGTCTACTGAATTTCACTGTTCGCTCACACCGCAATCATCTTTGGAATCCATTGTGATAACTGGGTCTGGTGAGATCTTTTTTGTTGTGATATACTCCGTTTCCGTTTTGGCCGTATTACTTGCTTCACTTTTTCTTATGCAGTTGACTGAAAACTAGACGGAGAAGAATTCTGTCCACCGTCCCCTTCATATTACGTCAGTTATTTAAACAACTTTTGTCGATCATTCTCATCGGGCTTTTACGATGACATACGGTATGTGTGAATCCTATAGACCTAGATAGATGATTGAAAATCGCAAAAGTCATGGGGTGGAGGATGGGAATTTCGTCAAAAGCGTGAGAGTATAAGCAACTGCCCACCATGTGAGAACCGCTCTTCGATATCCAGTGGTTCACATTTACTTGGGCGTCAAGGCTTCAAGCGTAGTCGATAAACATAGGTCAACTGTTTTTATTAATCGATTTTATGTACACAGACATAAGATTTACAGTTTGATGCCATCAATGCTCTCACACTCTGATAACACTAGCCTAACGGACTATCGAGGTGATCTCCAATGCCTTTTTAAATTTGCTGGGTTGCCAGAACCATGCAGGTGGGATCTAATTGTGCTAGAAAACAGGGGTTAGATTGAACACAGTAGGACGAGGACGACCTTGATAGGTTTTCACTGATGTGTGGCACCAGCACCGGACATATGTCGTAGAGTAATAAGACATGCCACATGCCAGGCACTGTCACATGAACGCAAAAATCGGTGGCCGATAACCTTGCTGATAACTTCGTCTTTGTATGTTAAGGTGATATATGTAGTTTTTTAATCAGTTTTGTGGACGATTCTGAGCTCCACTTTTGTGTTTCCATCCAGAAAACTGCCTTGAAATCCAAATCAACTATGCCTGAGGCGAACACGTTTGGTGACCTCAATGGTTAGACGCCTTCAATAAATTGTTAGCACCTAGTGCCCTGATTGACCGATGCTGATTAAATTACCGTAAAGGCTACCGACTGGTTGTTACAGTTTCTTAATAACACGATGCTATGTGAGTTTCCTGGCCTAAACATAGCTGACTCCTTGTGGATAACGACTGTCGTGAGGTGGAGGATCCTACTGGCTGTGAGGATGTTCTTGCTCACCTGAATGTTTGTCAGCCGTCGTGTACAGAGCAGACATCCTTCGACGTCCACCCGGAGATATTTCGAGATGGACAGCTCCAATCTGGAAATAAACATTCCAGATCGATGAAATATTCGAATATTCTTGGTGAAGTTGTTTAACCGTTTTTATCTTCAAGGCGAAACAGAACCTGGTCCTATCCGTTTTTGGAGAATGTATGCGGAAGTATAAGAATGTGGTGCCCATTTATCATTCACGGGTGTTGGAAGAGTAAAGTGATAGTGAGAATAGTGAATGAAACAGATTGTGAACCTGGGAAATAACTCGTTCGTACTTATCTACAAATGGAAGCTGCATTAACTAAAATCAGCATTGTGTCAATGTCATGGTTATTGTTGAGCTAGATTGTATGAGAGATGAAGGAATAGCGAGAGCTTTACGCGCCGAATTGTGTGCGGCAGATGAGTTGGAAGAATCTGTAGATAAGGATATTTGTGGATTAGTTTGCATGTGGTTCAACATAGTAATGTTGGCCAAAGCAGTCTTGATACTTAAGAAAGTCTTTGTGACAGTACTGTACATTGTAAATCTAGGATAGTTTACAGACATGAGATTAGTCAGTGGTAACATTACTTTAACACCGCTAGGAATAAACGCCGATAGAAATAAAACATACCTACACATCGTTGAAGTTGTTTGAGAAATATTGGGGTTTGAAAATCTAAGACTACTTTCGCTTTGTCAGTCTATGGTGCACTGTCGCTGGAGTCAATCAACTGACCAAGAAAAGCAATTGAAGACATTCCGAACAGACATTTTGCCGGGTTAATTGCAATTCAAAAACCCGAAGTATGCTGGAAAATTAACCGTAAATGTCGGAGATGTTCCTCTTTGTTGACACATATCATTCATGTATGAAGGAAAAAATTAAACTCGTTTACTGCTTGGTTTATAAACCTCTGAAATTCTTGTGCAGCATTTCTTGAACCAAAAAGCATACGAGTGCATTTAAAAAACCGAAGGGTGTAGTGATAGTAGTCTTTTTAACGTCAGATTGCTCAACAAAACCTGGTAATAGGCGCGGTTGAGGTTAATACTGGAAAATATTGTTTCACCACGAAGAGTTATTGCAAAATCATAAATGCGTGATAAGGAAGACCTGTCTGATACTGTGAGTTTGTTTAACACCACGGTAGTCTCCACATGGTTCTCAGTCGTTGTTTGTTTGTGGCACCATATGCAGTGGTGATAACCACTCGATTTTAGTGGGTTGATTGATGCCTAACTGGAGCATATGTTGGAATTCATCGCTTGTTAGTTTCAGCTTCTCCGGCTAGGAGATTTCGCGCGCTTACCTCTGCCGACTGCTATTCAGTGCCGATATGGTGAGTGATGTGATTAATGGTTACATCGCGAGAATTTGGTTGAATTAGATTGGGAAACCGCTTAAGAAGTTTGATGCTTCTCCTGGTCAGTCTGAGGTGGCGTGATTGAGTTGATTACTGGATAAAATGCATAAAAACCCTCAAATGACTGATTAGTGATTGAGCCAATTAAACGGTGGTTTCTGAGATCCAGCAGCAAGTGAATGTGTAACAAAAACTCAACACCAATGATGGTTTTATGGACTTCAGCTACGGTGAATCCCCACATGAAGGGACAACCAAGACCGAAGTTGATCGTCAGTGACCTTCACCCGTAAGTGTTATATGTCGTGTTATTAGCTGCGGTTAAAACGACGTTTTTGCTAAACCGTTTTATTCTTCGGAATGGATTGAATCACACTGTTTTCCGTACCTGAGTTCAGTAGAAATACTTAGTTGGATGCTGAGTCTCTAACGAATAAACGATGACTAGGGGAACCAGTGTCAGGCACAGTGCTTGTCATTATTGGCTGGCTTCGTAATTTCCAGCTAAGTTTTGTGACTTGAATAGGAAAGGTGGGCTACATTTACGGGCTCCTGCGCTAAACTTGAAATGATTCCATCGGAAATTGTTGTTGCAACCGTCAGACCGATGAGCTGAAGTACTAGAAGTTCTTAATGGTCGATTACGGTTGCGACTGCTGAACTGATATGGTGAAATACTGGGAGATTGCAGTTTTGATCGTGGTTGTGACTCATCTGTCTTTGTAACAGTTGCAGTTTCTCCAAATCACTACTGACCATTTAGATTTGTCGTAACAAAATTTGTGTTACGGTGTCCTGCTGATGTGGTGCTAGAATAGAAGTGTGCAGAATGCCAGAGATAATCATGATGTCAGCAATCAGTTCGGCTAGTTCCTCCATGCTTGTGTCCTTTGGATGTCAAAATGCTAGGGAAAAGTTGTATAGCATCGTAGGAACAGCTGTCGGAATAAAGCTACCTCAATGGACCTTTCGTCCGGTATCTGTTGTAGAAGTTGAGGTGGTTTGTGATCACCGAGCTCTTTGTTGCTGATCATGCCTCCAAGTCGCGTTTGCTCAGTTGATGTTGTACGTTTGAATAGTGCAGATTTATGATGTTCGTATGGCTCCGTCGGATGTATGGAAAATAGTCTCACGCAATTTCTGTACTATATCGTTTGGCTGCGTAGAGATTATGTGAAAAACACAGTAGAGGGGTGAGTAATACCTCTGGTGTAGAACGGCATCTTTGCTAACCTAAACCACAGAGCTGGGTCATTATTCCGAAATGTTGGAAGATAAATACCAATGAGGCTCATAGAACTATTGCATGACACGTTATTGTCAGTCATTTAGAAAAACAGACTACACAGCAGCAAAAAAGTAACACTTAATACTGCGCAAGATAGAAATAAGTATATACATGTATATAGCCATATCAATATATAGCGGCCGAGGAATAAATTATGTAGGGTTTACCCGTTTAAGTATTAGGGAGCAAAATGTGTCACATCAATCTCATCAGTTTAGATGTCGGTTTGCTAATTACAATACTTTATGGGTATTACCGGGAAAATTATTAAACATGCAAGTAGTATCAAAAAGATTCCAGTCGGCCACTTTCTCTATTATCATTATTATTATTATTATTATTATTATTATTATTATGTACGTTTGTGCGCTCATCAGAAATGCAGGTTGTCCGAAAATGTGAACTCGAATGCAAATTTCGAAATCCGTACCAAACTACCTAATCAAGTTAGCATTCATAGTGCGGACGTGTGTGACACGCTTGAATACTTGAAGTTTTCCCATTCTCGTTGGACTAAGAAACGAAATAGGTAACGTAATAGGGTTGATGGACGCAGATTGATAATAGGCCGATGAGTATGTGAGTCAAATGTTATGCTTCTACAAATCGATCAGCAAGTGAGGTGAACCGAGTAGAGTCGGTCAATGCGTACTTGAATCAGACGTGCAAACTAGAGGGAAGGGTAATATGAGTGGAATAGGACAGTTTAGAAAACAGCAAGAATTCGACAATGAATTGATGGAACAATGAAAGGTAGAATACAATTCTGTTATTAATTCAAGCCAAGGCGTTCATTTCCTTCTCAAACGTTAGACGCGATTCCATCGTATCATTTCTGTGACAGTGATCACGGTGATGTTGAATGTGCTACACCTTAGCCCGAATGTGATCGCGCATATTTGTAGTAAGTGAGCAGTCGGCTGGACTTGCTCAGCAACGACATTCGAGCAAATCGAGTAATTCAGACATCTTTTTGATCGTCAGTATTTCGATTACTGGTGAGTTGTAGGGGATTCTGATTTTCATTATAACTGAACCTCACCCACAACTGATCGCAGCTGTCGCATTCCCATAGACTTTTCAAAAGAAAAGAAGCGCTAGGCTCGATTTTCGCTCTCATTCGAGCACGTCATTATTTTGTCGGCAACGCCGTGACAAGTAATCGAGTTGACCGGATGCTGTGACTTCGGAAGTATACTTAGGCCTCTGCCGGTCGATTTGTTAACGGTTTCGCTTGAAAAGAAGGCACATAGCTTTATAAGCTTAGAGAATCCGTACCAAACATCCGTAGACGATATCTTTGTAAACTGTGGATTAAACAAATACGTTGGACCTACTTGCACGCGTCTCAACGGCTCATACTCCAATATTAAGTTTACTACTGAAATTGAGGAGACCAGCCAGTCATCAGTTTTGAACGTTTGTCCCACCTGGCTTAATGATGATTCTCCTCGTACAGCTATCACATGAAACCGACGTGGACTGGTCAAAAATTGCACTTCAGAATTATTGCACCAGTTACGTACAAATATGGGTTTGTACAGACATTATGCCACAGAATCCGTAAAATGTGTGCAGCACAATTTCATCAAACAGATTCTCATTCAAAATAGTCAGCCCATGTGCTTCGCCGAAAAACATTAAAAATCATTCGACGACTGAACAGTTGTGAAAACGATATCTCGTAAGCCGATGTATATGCCGTTCCGATCCAAGGTTGATGATAAAGCACACCTGGTAGAATTAAAAAAAATGAGGCAGCTTGATTGGTACGTATATTGTAACGAAAAGGCGTTCAATAAAGCACAATCTTTATTGTCCAACTCCCTGGTTCCCATGCCGAACGCGCACTCGCGTTTATGAATCAGAATTCGCGTCCACAACATACTTCAGGCTTTCGCTTACACGTCGTGTGCACTCGTAGCCGACGCCTTCTGTCGGGGGTTTCTCCGCCTGTCATACCTCATCCATTGGTCCGATCTGGTTGAATGATGGCTTGTCCGGTTGCTTGTGTTGTCCACGATCCGATCGCAGTGGGATTTTGGACGTGCCTCGTCAACGCGCTGAGGTATTCCACCGAGAGTTGGAATACTTGCATCTCCAGTTTGGTTATCCACTGCAATATGGCGGCCAAACTCAATAACACGCATGCCTTGAACTGTAAACATACCCGGTAACAACACTGGTCAAATCAAACCTTAGTTATGAGTTTGCTTATACAGACGGATTACAATACGTAGGCCGTTCAGCGAGATCACTACTCATTCGAATCTAGGCAGACGCCCCGAAATGACTTCCAAATACCAAAACTGGAAATGCGAACATTGTCAAAGTGAAACAACTGCCCGAATCTTGTCACGTAGTGAGTCGTTCATTGTTGTTTGTCAGACGAGAAAACAGAGGCGTTTTAACTTTTTCCGGGAAGTTAGCTATACCTGTTAAAGAGCCAACCTTATGTCAAATAACAGATGGCAATAACAGGCGTTGTACACAACCCCCTCCTTCACTGTGTTTTTAGTGCTTCATTTATTCACTGTCGAATTCTTGTTGTTTCCTGAACTGTCCTATTCCACTCATATTACCCTTCCCTCTAGTTTGCACGTCTGATTCAAGTACGCATTGACCGACTCTACTCGGTTCACCTCACTTGCTGATCGATTTGTAGAAGCATAACATTTGACTCACATACTCATCGGCCTATTATCAACCTGCGTCCATCAACCCTATTACGTTACCTATTTCGTTTCTTAGTCCAACGAGAATGGGAAAACTTCAAGTATTCAAGCGTGTCACACACGTCCGCACTATGAATGCTAACTTGATTAGGTTGTTTGGTTCGGTTCTCTTCAACACAAACATTTTAGTAAAATTTCCGCCGCCTGACTTCTCATCAATCATAAGAATCGCACAATAGAAACATCTATCAGTCCAATATCTCACTTGATCCAGGAACGACCACATAATGCTGAATGATTGTTAGTTAGGCCGTAGTTGTTAGTCAATTTTCATCTGCTAACCTCGTGTTTTCCGTTTCTTATTGTCAACCTGCATACACAATGAATGACTGATGTGATCAAAAAATATCCAATGTACTGCTTTCATTTACAAATGCCTGATTGTGCACACATGTCTGGACAAATCATAAACGCCTATAATTTTGCCTCAACAAAATGGTATATATATATGACTCTCCATGCTCACCAATACCAGGTTCTGTCTGTGTGTAATTCGTATGAGGATGCTGGCTTGTTCCACAATGTTTTGCTATCTTCAGTTTCTGAACATTATTTGGTTACTAACCAAACTTCAGCTCTTCCGTATCCCCACTGTTTGCAGCGATGACAGTGAGTTAACGATTTGACTTGTCAGATTAATATAATTAATTTTCACGTGTTGAACAAAACTTATTTCTAACTCAAGAGAACTGATAGTTTCCCGAGTCCAGGTCACTGAATCACGTAAACATATTAT